>JAQQSW010020131.1:0-10912 GCA_028646575.1 Pseudocheirus occidentalis
AGGTGGAGGACTTTCAAACATTCTTGCTGAAAAAAACAGAACTGAAAAGAAAATTTGATACTCATATACAAGCATGAGCAGGTAAACATGGAAATGAAATCATAAGGGACTTACCAAAGTTGAATTATTTACATGCCAACATCTAAACATGCTAATTATAATTTATGAAACCTTTCCCAGTATGAGAATAGGCGAAGGGAATACAAATGTATATATGTGTATACATATACATATGTCTATATAGGAAGGTTAATATATGCATACGAACACATATCTGAGTATGTGTATAGATGAGTACATAGAGGACACAGGATCAATTAAATAATGGGGGACAATACTCTAAAAGGTGAAATTCTGAGGTAGGAGAGGATAAGAATGAGAGGAGACAGGGAGAGACAGAATGGGGTTAATTATCTCATATAGAAGAGAGAAGGGATAATTCTTACAATGGAGGGGAAGAACAGGAAGGCAAAAGGAAAAAGGGTCAACCTTGCTCTCGTTGAATTTGGCTTAGGGAAGAAATGACATAAACTCTAATCTGGCTACCTTGCCACTCAGGAGTGTAGGGGGGATGGGGATGAGAGGTAGGATGATGGAGGGGAGGGCTGGGTGGGGCGTTTTGCTGGAAGCACACACTTCAGTAAAGGGACAGGGACAGGGAAAGGGTAGAGAATAGAACAGTGGGGGGGTGGGATAGGAAGGAGGGACATAAGCAGTCTCTCACAATATGCCCACTGTGGAGATACTCTGTGTAATTGCACATGTACAGCCTATATTTAATTGCTTTTCCTTCAGTGGAGGTAGGAGATGAGGGAGGAAGGGAAAGAATCTAGAATTTAAAGTTCTATAATCAAATGTTAAAAAATATATCTGTAATTATTATTATTATAATTAACTATATCCAACTGGGAGTGTTGTTTTTATGTTTGTATTCCTTATGCCTCACATAATGTCTTCCATATAGTGAGTGCTTAATGTTTCCTTTTGTTGTTATTCTTGTTAGATGCTTAATAAATTCATCATGAACTGAATTCAAGTAATGAACGGTCCCCATTGACAGACTTGTGGGAGAAGGTTAATGCATAGTTGTTTTTAACTCAAGAATTTTGCAAGTTGAATTATTTTTAGAAATTATCATTACAACAGAGGATCAGACAATCAAGATTTGTGATTTGGAGGACATGTGATTGTCTTTCATTATTAAAGTTTCAGTTGTGAAGATGCTTAATGTTTTCTTTTATTAGAAATTTATTTTTATTTATCCACAGTTGACATATAATTGATTGTTCTTTTAAAAGGTTTTTTTTGGGGGGGGGGAAGCATTCAGTAGAAGAGATCAATTTGGGCACTATTCTGTACTTTTCCAGTGTAGGTTGTAGAGGATGTAATAATTTTTATTTGGCATCAATGGGTTAATGATAATGATGTGCAAGAAACTTTTTTTATGATAAAAGCAAAGTTACTTTGAAAAATGTGCTTTAATTGAAATCCCATTTTAAGGGCAAAATTATGTTATTGATTTTGATCAAAATGTCCTAGACACTGATGAATTCATCAATTCACGTTCCACTAGGGTTATAAATCTTTTAGCAGAAGCACAAGAACGTGAATAAGATGAATATTTTCAAATTATAGTGGCGCATAACTTACAATGTGCTACTTTTTTGATCTGTATGTTGTGTTGGAATGGAAATAGATTTTAAGAAGCAGTGTAGAAAAGTTTTATGTAATGATTCCTGTGTCACAAATCAAAGTCAAATAATAATCCTCTGTTCTCAAATAGACTTCTCTACCTGGGAAGCTGAATGTTGACTGAAAGTATCTTTAATAGTCAAAGGAGGGAGAGCAGAAAGTATTTCGTTTTCAAGCATGGTCAGAAAAGGATTGTATTTACAATTGTAAAGTTCTAGCACCTTAAATGTACTTATCTAAGAAAGGACTTAGGATAAAACACTATTCTTCTTGCTGTGCTGTAAAGGTTTGAAAGATTTTATATGATTAATCCATAAAAAATGGTAGACCCCTGCACCAACATTGCCTATGTAAATGGAAGGCTTTTCACAGCAGGATATATTTTACAGCTTGATGCTCCCCACCGTATACTATTTCTCCTATTTACCACTAAAGAATTTTATGTGTTAGATTCTGTTGTGCATACAGATCTTGTTTTAAATGTCATGACATTAAAAAAATGCATTTACCCACTTGAAAAATTCCTTTTTAAAGGTCCTTTAAATACTGTTTGTCTTGAATTAAGGTTTCAATATACCTGGAACCCAAGTGACTTAAACAATGCTGATGCCTAAGTACCTAATTATCCTTCAGTTTATTGAAGATAGGCTGTACAGGAGATTCAAGTTCAAATTCCACTTTATATTCTTTTCATTGTAGTCTCATAGGGCAAGGAGTGATCAACATGCTTTTTTCTTGGACAGAAAGATGCTTTACCCTATAGTCTTTCCAAATTCCCAGGGAATGGTGCTTTACAGAACAAAAATAAATATTATCGGTTTAACTTTGAAAATGATTAGATTTTAAATCCTTACATTTTGCTTAAAGTTCTATGCCTTGGCCAAAGAAATTAAATAAATTCACACTTGGCCAATAAAAATCTTGCCAGTTGAGATTTTGGTAGCATTTTAGGGATTGGCAGCCGCAGCCAGTCATATCATCAGAAAGTTTAGGACTGGAAGACACCTTAGAGATCTTGTAGTTCACTTCACCTGACTTTTCCAGATGAGAACACTGAGGACCAGAGAGATTAAGTGACCAAGGTCCTATAGCAGTGATTCAATCTCTGATTTTCTGAAAGAATCTATCACTCTTTTCAATGAAAATCCATTGACCTCTCATAGCTTCTTGACCTCAGAAGGCATTTCATAAGTTCCATATGTTTATTGAGTTAAACAGAATTGAATTATTTCATTTTGTTATAACAACAATCCTGTGAGATGCTAATTTATAATCTTATAAATCGGGAAGCTAAGAATCAAAAATGCCAAGTGATCACACAGTGCTTTGGTGACATTATAAGAAACAGGGTCATCAGATCACATCTTTTCACTGAAATATTTAAAGTGTCTAACAGTATCAGGCATGGTAATGGTTGCCATGTTGATCATACCATGGAGTTTCTCTGACTTATTTTTACTCTTTTCATTGTCAGGTGAAGAGTTTAGAAAGGATTAGATAATGGTTAGTTTGCTATTTAGCACTTATAGGTATTTGAATATCTCTAATAATCCGGTACTGACATATGTGATGTAATTCACAACATTTTCATCTAATTCATAAAGAGGAAAGGAATGTAAGTGATAATCTGATGCTTAGAATTAGTTGAGTAAGATAAAGTCTGATTGTCAGTTTGCCACTGGCTTCCACACAGTGGCATAAATGACAATCATTGCATCAAGTCCCCTATGTTTATGTTTGGCAGATGCTGCTATGGACTCAACAAGGCTGGTCAAATTCTCATAAGATCTATATCTTCAGGATTTGCCATAGTGGGTTTATATATTCTGATGCTATCCTGACATTTCTGACTTCTGAGTAGGTTAAAGTCCTTATACAAGTATTAGAAGGTTTGGGAGCTTGGTGATAACATGGCAGGGTACAAATCCTGATGATTACTTGCCTCTTCTTAAAAGGGAGAAGAAGGAAGTGGGAAGGAAACAGACATTTATGAATTGCCTGCTGTGTGCCAGGCACTATGCTCTGTACTTTAGCTATTATCTCGTTTAGTCCTTACAGAACCCTGGGAGGTAGCTTCACATATCTCAATTTTAAAGGTGGGAAACTGAGGATGAGAGAGATTAAGTAAATTGTCCAAGGTTATTCTAGTGTTTATAGTGCTAATTAATTTTCATTAACAGCACATCTTTGGTGGAGTATTTACCCAAATGCTTACATTTGAGTAAGTTTAGTTCAGAAAGAGACAGTCAAGAAGTTTGAAGATTATAGCATGTGATGTTTTGCTAAAAAAATTAACCTCACACTGATGTGTGCCTATAGTTGTAGAAACCGAAATAGAGCTCAATTTATTTCCATATAGTAGTTTTTATCCACAGGAGAGCACATTGTTACTTGACTCTCAGGAGAACATCCATACATGATTTGTATTTCACAGTGTACAATGACATAAATAAATCTCATTTTTTATTCTTTATGCATCTATTATTTCCTTTTGTTGACTCCAAAGAGATTTGATGAAAGTTCTCCCCTCCCACAGAATGTACCCCCAATCTCATATTAATGCAACATTATGACTTAGAATTAAAATGCTTGAAAGAAAATTCAAAGTTTACGATCCCCAAAGCCACCATAATTCATGCATACTGCATAAACAGTATATATTAAAGGCATACATTTAACTGCATATCCCTTACCAAAAAATACTATATATGTGCTACAAAGAATACTGAATTACAATTGCTGTGAGAACCATAACTTTGTGCTTCCTTACTTGTGTGTTTAAATTCTCAACTTAATGTTGAATTAGCATAATGTTTTCACTGGATATATTATTACCTCCAAATGGGTTTGTTGGGAGAAAAATTAATAAAAATATAATACCTATAAGACCATCACTTGAGAAGGGGATACAGTAATTATTTGGACATTTTAATAATTCTTAACTTAATTAAGCTTTTAATGAAAGACTTCTCCAATACCTTTTGCAATGTTAAAAATTCACCTGCATAGAGTTTTACCCTAGGCTGAGAAACATGGGAAATAGTAATGAAACAACTTGTTTCATTTCTTGATCATTTGATAGAACCCTAGAATTGGACAGGATCATAAAAACCAACTAGTTAAGATTCCTAAATACACACATCAGGAAACTTGTGTCCCAGGGAGTCTGACTCACTCACAATATTTCTGCATTTCTTCCCCATTTAAATTGTTAGTTCATTTTTATTGTGCTGGCATATAGATAACCCTTATATAAAATGTGTTTTCAGTTTTTGTATAATGACCATTTTTATGTGAAAATTTTTGTTAAGTATTGTTTTATATAAAATATTTATTTAATGGGTTGATGTTGTTCCCAACCCTGACCAGGAAAAATTAGAAAATCTAATTATTTTAGCTATATTGATGGGGGAAAAAATATCTGCTAGCTTTAATTAGAATATTTAAAACTATATTTCCTAAAACAGGATTGTCAGATGTGAAATTATGACTTCAAATTGATTATTGTTACTATCATTTTTGTAACTAGTGAAATAGCAAAAATAAAATTGCTAAGATTAACTGGAAAACAAACATTCAGGGTATTTACTGGACACTTTAAAAAATAGTTTCCTTGCTTGATGGTGTATTAATTCATATGGCATTAAAGTGATGTTTCACATGCTGTGTGCCTAAATGGTGAGAGAATAAGTTATAAGGTAGTCAGAAGATTTAGAAAGGAAGTGACAAAATGATGTCCAGATTTATTTCAAGGCTGTAATAATGTTTTAGAATCTAGATAATGAACAAATTTGGTTAATAAGCTTGGTCTCCAGCCATACTAGCCTCCATGACACCTTTACTTTAGTAGACTTGTTTAGCAGCTATTTCTCTTTTAGCATTTCACCTTCTTTCTATCTTTCTCCATCCTCTTATTGGTGATACACACAAGATGGAAAGGAATGATGGTTCTTACCTCATAGAAGTATTGGTGAATACTTTTAATTTGATAAAAATTCATGAATTACCTGTGCTTCTTAAAAAGAAAGCTTCATTGTTACTACATATTCATGAGTGGCTCAAAATTTTATATCATTTATTAGTTACCACTTAAACATACTTATATTACAGATAATAATCATTTTTTTCCATATAAGAATTAGAGAACTCCATCTCTATACTGAGCATTCAAAGTAGTCACTGCTCTTGAATTTATAGAGCAGTTGTTCTCAACCTGTGGGTCACGACCCCTTTGGGGGTAACAACCTTTTCACAGGGGTCTCTTAAGACCATCAGAAAACACATTTCTGATGGTCTTAGGAACTGAGACACTGCTCTTCTATCCGTCTCCAGGCGGGTCGCCTACATACAGATACACCCACATACAAGTATTAAGGGGTCGCAGCATTAGGAATGTTGAGAACCACTGTTATAAAGTTTTTAAATATCTGTAACTTTGACTTAATTAAAGTCTCTGTGGGAAAGTATATTTTTATTCAAGTTTAAGGTGGTTCACTGAGAGACAGATAAGGCTGCAAATATCTGTAATGTCCTCTGTAACTCTGTAATGACAGTGCTTCAGTAGAACTATGCTGATAGTAAATACTGAAAAGGGTAGGATTTGACTTTTTCCCTGGCAATACTTTGACACAAATTTATCTTTCCCTAAGCAACTTGAATTCTGCATGATGATCTCACTTGGATACTGTGCTGAAACTTATCATGTAATGGACAATTGGTCCTGTTCCTTATCTCATAGACCTTTTAGTTTTTCCTGGTGAAATATTTTCTCTTTCCTGCATTTTCTTGGGGAAAAATGATCGTAAACTTAGCAGGCACCAACAAAAGCAAAAAATCAAATAAACTTAGAAAGCAAGTGGTATAGTTTTATGCTTAACCCTTAGCTTTTAACAGGGCAGAATGAAATTGGATTTCTGTGTGTATATGTGTATGTGCATATGTGCGCATTTATTTTTAAAGAAAAGTTTTTGTTGTGTGTCAGTTTCAAGACTTGTCCAAAGTTCTACCATATTTGGCCCTGTTTTTCTTTCTTCCATCCGTATTTTCTTATAATAATGGTCACTATTTCATATATACTTGTTAGGCTAAAAGGGACCTTTGAACACTTTTCTGCATTGTAAAAATCAGTGGACCATTACAGTTAAACTTACTAAATTAATGAATATATTATTAGACTAGACAGAGAAGGGACTTCCGAGATAATCTAATTGAACTACCTTATTTTGCAAATAAAAAAAAAACCGAGGCCTAGATGGGTCAAAAATCTAGTCTCAATAGAATCCAAAGCAAGTCTTTAGGACATAGAACTAGAAATACTATTAGAATTTGGTTTTCAGCCTCAAATTGGAAGTCTGTTGGTTATAAGCCAAAATATTTTGTTAGATTGCAGGTAGGCTTAGAATAGGATGACTGAATCTAACTGGGTATTCAAATATAATCCTGTTTGACAGGGACTCCAGGTTATCATTTATAGAGTTAATACAAATACAGATTAAGTAATTATATAATAGACCTTGACATTATTATCTACCTCATAAGCCTCATAAAGGTAGGATGAAATCTAAAGAAGCCATAAATTTCATTAGAAAATTTACTAGGAAATTTATTAATTGAATACAATAAGATCAGACTGAGGGAAAAATGGATATCTTGCCAAGAATTCTTATTAGATGATATATATAGCTTGCAAAGTAAACTACCACTTAAAACTCAGTTTATGACTAAACATAATCTCAGGCCTACAAAGACAATCAGACAAGATACTAAGAAATCTAGTCAACAAAAACTCTCAATGCATAAATGATCAGTTTTAGAGTGGATTTCATTTTTTTCTCAGGTTGTCTTAAAAGTGTTACTGAAAGAGTTAGGACTGTTATACAGTGAAGCTATGGCTCAGCTGTGAATGGTACTTCAGCTAGACAGACAAAAGGAGAACAGACCATGGGCTAGCCTTGTCCCCTATGTAATAAAACAGACAGTTGTGCAGTGATAGCTGTCTCCAAAAAGACAGCTGTAATCACATTTTCCCTCCTTCTCCAAGGGTGGCACTTATTGGCCAGGCAATAAAAGCTAGCAAAAGAAGTTTCTTTTTCCACGTTTGTATGATTGGAAAGTCCGTTACACTTCTTTGTCAAAGGAAGCATTTTGAAATATGTTTTCTTTGGATTTGGGAGAGTTTAGAGTCACAGAGGGCAGTGGCCCTGAGGAATGCCATTCCCCATACCCTGACCCCTGCAACCTTCCCCCTCTTGTGAGTAAAGAATATGATGTGCACAAAGAGAGCATATTGCCCTGGGTGTGTGTGTATCTTATCATTTGAGTCCGAAAATTCAGTCTTTACTCACTAGGTCAAATGAAGCACCTAGGAACTAAGTGGGCACATCTTCCCTTGTAGGGAGGTAGAAGGGATGAAATAGGCTGGGGATTATGCTACTGAATATTGTGATAATACTATGTTTTTCTGCGTCTTTTTTTCCTGCTTTTGAGGCTTGTGCCTGGGAAAACCATTATTTCTTTCAAACTGGTATTGATCTGCTGCACAGTACCTATAGTAATATTAAGAAATCATCAATTTCAGAACCACATTCAATATGTTACTAATTGACTGCTAAGAAGAGGCCATTACTTTCAAGAGGAGACAGAGAGTTGTTTGGAAGGGGAGAGAGTTACTTATCTAATTATGATAAATGTGGCACTATAAGATGGTCCTATAAAAGTCTGTCACTATTTGTTCTTTCTAGTACCTTAACTTTTGGAACTCCGCAAAATTACAGAATCTCAAAATCTGCAGAGATTATAAAAGACATGTAATTAATTCATCACTATTTTGGTTTACTTTCTTTGTATGTTCTCCATATTAATTATGCCCATTCTAAAATGTGATGCCCAGAAATGAAGACAATAGCAGAGGAGTCGTTTGTTGAAGGCATAATGCAGTAGGACTATTGTCATGTCTTGACCTATGGTAATATAGCCTAAAATCAAGTCTGTTTCATATGTGGTTAAAAGGCAAAATGCCTTCTAAGGTTTTATCATATCTCAGCCTTCTCATTGTTTTGGTCTTAAAAGGGGAAAAAGACTAAGTTTTCTAAGTTAGCCTTGTTTAACCCAACTTTGACTTAGTCTTTCCAGTGTTTTCAGTATGGGATTGCTCAATTCTCTACTCAGTAATCAAATTTCAAATATTCAGGGGCTAGCCAACCACTTATTTATTCTATGGTTACTTTTTAGTCAACTGAGTACATAGACAAATTAATACCATACGTGATATTATAATGTTAGACATTATAGTTTAGAGCAGCGGTTCTCAAACTGTGGGTTATGTTCAATTTGTAACAATGAAAATACATCCTGCATATCATATAGATTCATAACAGTAGCAAAATTACAGTTATGAAATAGCAGTGAAAATAATTTTATGGTGGGGGGGGTCACTACAACATGAGGAACTATATTAAAGGGTTGTGGCATTAGGAAGGTTGAGAACCACTGGTTTACAGCCTAGAAAGCCAACATCAAAGCCTACTACCTCTAAAACATAATAGCTGTGTGGTCTTAGGCAAATTAACTTCTTAATACCTTAAGCAGTCCCCTCAGTCCAAGGAAAGTGCTACAGTGCATTAGTAGAGGGTGTTTCCTTGTCCAGTAGTTCTCTACAAGATTGATATCGTGGGTCCAGTCCAGGGGTAGGAAACCTGTTGGCCTTGAGAGCAGATATGGTCCTCTAGGTCCTCAGGTGTGCCCCTTTAATTGAATCCAAACTTCACAGGACAAATCTCCTTAATAAAAAGATTTCTTCTATAAAACTTGGACTCAGTCCAAGGACCTAGGAGGCCACATGTGGCCTCAAGACCACAGGTTGTCCACCCTAGCTGGTCTCAATTACTTTTCCTATCCCTTATAATAAAAAATGACTCTTTAATGCCTATGTCTTCTGAAAGATTGCCTCATTTATTTATCATTCCCTTTCTTTCATTCACTCATCTTTGATCTCTTTTTTGGGGGGAGTTCTCTTCCACCTACAAATATGTTCTGGTCTCCCCATCCTAAAAATCTTTACTTTATTTTGTTATTCTCTCAAGCTAAGCTCCTATACTACTCTTAATTAAATTCTCACTGAGTCTGTTTCTTCATTGTTAAAATGGGGTTAATAATATCTGATTGTTTTGAAGATCAAATGAGGTGATTTATGCAAAGCTCTATCTAAAACATAGTGCTGTATAAAGGTCTGGTATTATTATTATCCTTCATCATATCATCAAGCTTCTGGCAAGACTTGTCTGTACTTTCTGCCTCCAACTGCCACAAAACTCGTTTATCAACTCCCTGTAGTATGATGTAGAACTCTACAGAAATTTCTGTTTCAGAGGTTACCAATGATAACTTAACTACTATATCCAGTATATTTCTTCTGAGAACTTCATCTTCCTTACTACTTAGTTTTTGACACTGTGGGATTTCCTCCTAAATACTCCTTATTCTGCTGTCTTTCATGACTTTATCTTTGTACCTTCAGCGTAGAGCTCAGTGCCTTACATATAGAAGGTACTAAATTTCTTATTGAGCTGGATTGGACCCATGATGCCTTTCTAATCAATACTTCCTATTTACAAATAGAAGAAAACAGTTCTGTATTTAAATAGTAATTAAATAGTACTTATTAACAATCAATAAAAAGACACTGACGTATCAAGAAAGAAAGTATACTAGTTGGAGTTTTCAGTAAACTTTAATGAAAGCTTTCCTTCAGTTAGACTACAAAAATGGACCTTAGTTTATTTATTTATTCATTTATCTTTTTATTTATTTGTTATTTCTGCCTTTCTGATCAATCCAGGCTTATCTCCTTTTCTAAAATTGACAAGAAGGTGATGGTAGTCCTTGAACAAATCATTCATAGTCTCTGTGATTCATTTTCTTATTTCTGTAGGATGAGGAGGATATATTTTCTAAACTCTGGCTTGTCTCTGTTTTTAATATTCATTGCTTTAGTTTAATGATCTGAGTGTATGTGAGAGAAAAATGTACATAGAAAAGTGGGATGGATTTGGTGGAAATAGAGGGAGACCAAACAGAAGTGGAAAGCTAGAGTAAAACGGGAAAGAATAACTTCCAGGTTCACTGGTAAGCATTTTACAGTCAAAATATAAACTTATAAATGCCTGTCAATGTATACAACACTTGATGTCATGTTCACAGGGGTGAATTTCTGAAAATACAG
>JAQQSW010020132.1:0-10911 GCA_028646575.1 Pseudocheirus occidentalis
ATCCTGATCTTCCTGACTCTGAAGTTGGGCCACTACTAAGGCTGTCAAGTTAAATTTATCTCTTTAAGGGTAGTCAATTTAGATAGTAAATTGGAATTATGTATTCTGTTTTTATCAAAGTCCCATGAGGTCATTCTAGCCTATAATCATATAAAAGAATTTTTCAAAATTCCTGTACTGAGCCTATCTCAAAAGCAGTTTGGGATTCATGCATTTTCACACCCCATTCCCCTCTTTGGACTTACCCTTCATTTATAGTCTACTGTTCAACCTCAGTGAAATCCATAAAGTTCTATATCAAAAAGTACTAGGAGTTGTAATCAAAAACATAAAGTCATAAAGTTAAAACCATTTAATCCTATTAAAGCCTCATTAAATCAAGACAGTATTTATAGGGTGGGACTTCATTCCCTTGTATACCAGAAAATCTGCAACCCAAGCCAATGTTCACAAATTAATTAGCAACTGTAGTAAGGGGCAGGTATTTGACTGACATTTCCCTTGATCTATTCCCTCAAGGTTGCATGCTGGATAGTCATGCAATTCCTTGCTATTAATCCTTAACCCCACCAGAATGTTATTTATTTTGCTGAACAGAAGCAAGAGTTACAAAACGAATTCGCAGAATTCAGAGGAATGCTTTTTTAAAATTCAATGCTTCTTGGATAAAATGAGATAATGAAGAAATTGTCTTTTTATATATACTTTTAAGAAGAGCTTATGCTGTATCTACCTAGGGCAAATTTTGCCTTTGGAGGACTGGTAGTATTGCCTAGATAATTTGTATACATTAAAAACAAAGAAGAAGAAAAATAATAATAAATAAAAAACTACAGCTACTTCAAGAAATCACAGAATTTTAAAACTGACAAGAGAAAGAGGACAGTGAAATGGCATAGAAAGCTTATCAGTTTTGGTGTCTGAAAAACTGGATTAGATTATCTACCGCTTCCTATTTGATTATGTGATGTTTCCTCTTCCTGGGCCTCATTTCCCTCATTTGTAAAATGAGGTATTTGGGCTAGATAATTGCCAAGTTTTCTATAGGCCCTAACATTCTGTCATTCTAGGACCTAAGAGATCATTTAGTCAATCTTCCTCATAAAATGGAGGAGAAATTAAGCTCAGAGAAGGTAAGTGATTTGATCAGAAATAGCACAAATAGTACTGGACTTGTGTGTGTGTGTGGTGGGGGGAGGGTTTCTTCATGCCTCAGATATTTATTTTCTGTGTTGTCATCTCTAATTCACTTAAAATCTCAGATCTTCAGCTTTATCTTCTGCAAAATGAGGATAATAGCACTTCTACAGAATACATCATAGGCTTTTTTATGAGGAAAGTGTTCTTCAAACTGTAAAGCAGTAGAAAAAAGTGAGCTACTCTTATTATTATCACCATCATGATTGTTTTCCAGGTTGCACTCTGAACCTCCTCTATCCTTCCCCAGCATGAAGCTTCATGCAAGTTCTGGAATTTACACATTTTAATTAGACTCAGGAAACATCATTGGGAAATATATTTATGCTTCAAGATTGAATCTTACTGTCACTCACATTTTGCCAATGTCTGTTGCCCTTCTGATTACACACTTTGACTAGAGGGCAAGGAGGGTTCAGCCATTTTTCTCCTGGTTCTACATTACTTTTGGACATTTCTGTACCTCTCCAACATGCCTTCCTCACTGCTTACCTTCTCCTTGCCCCTCTACTCTGCTCTTCTCTGCTTTTGAGTTTCGTTTCCTGTGTTATCTTACTCCATTAGAATGGAAACTCCTTCAGATAAGGGACTGTATTTTTATTTCTATCTGTGTCTCCCTCACTCAACCCAGTGCCTAGCACATAGTAGGCTATTAAGTCTGGTAAATCCACCTCTCTGCCCCTGCAGTCTTTCCCTCTAATTGGATGCCTCTTCTCCAGTCAGCACTCTGGATTTCCTCTTTGAACATGCCTCTTAGCTCTTCATATGGGGTAAATTTTTTCATTCTACTCCATTCATTTTTCAACGTCCTTTCCTATTGTCTCAACCTAATGAGCTCTGGAGGCCAGGGATTATCTCCCTGCTTGTTTTTTGTATTTCCAACATTTAGCTTAGTGTCCTGCATAGGGTAAGTACTTAATAAATTCTTATTGACTGACTCATCAATTCCAGGTAAAGCTAGCACTAGAATTCCTATCTTCTTACTCCCTAATTTATTTTCTTCATCTCATACCAGAATATTTCCTTTAAAATTTCACTATCGGCATTCTGAAACAAATCACAGCTATGATTCATGACTGTGATGGCAGCAATGATAAAATACAGTTTTATTTTTGAATGGGATATGCAAAAAGTGGGCAGGATCTGACCTGAAGTCATAGTTAACAAAGGTATAGCCTCAATGGCATCAAAAATAGGCAGAATAATAACATGATTTTCTTTATGGGTTATGCATAAGGATTTAGCTTTTCAATTTTTCTTGACTGAGTTTATTTGTTGTTCTTTTTGTTGTTTTTCATTTTCAAATCCCATTTCTTTATTATAGAAAGACAGACAGTTCAATCTGGCAGATAAGGTCAGAGATTGAAGGTGTAAAATTTTCTATCAAGTATAGTTTTCAAGATGGCCATAAATTATGTGAATCTTTTGTCCAGTATGACTATGCTTTCTGTCGCTGAAACTCTAATAATGTTTAAGTGGGTGCTTTGGCTCTCTAATCTCTTGGCACAATCACTGCTATGGTTTCAACAGAAGAGTTTGGAATAAATTTGCTATTTTTCTCCTTAAAGATTGTTCTTCTGTATCTCTTTCAAAGTTTGATTTCACTTCAAAAACATCCATACACTGAATATTTTTTTTCAGTTTTGGTTAGCTGTTTAATCACCTAGTGATGTTAGGGAAATGTAAGTATGATATTAGTAAGTATAACAAAGGGGTTCTAAATGTAGGTGTACAATTTAGGAAATGGTTTGGGGAAATGTAGCAGCAAGGTTTTATAAAAATATTCCAACTCAACTTCTAAAATATTTCCTAATTCTAATGAGTAAACAATAATATAAATCCATGATCTGTATAATACCTTCTTTCTGTACACACCTATACATATATGCATTTATGTATGTATTCATTATACATGTTAACGTACATATGTGTATAGATGTATGTGTATGTAATTTGAAACCCATTATAATTTAGTTTCAACATGTATCCAATATGATTACACACATAATCCTTGTCTTGAATACTTTACATTCCAATCCCACTGGACTATTTCTCATTTCTCTGTATATGTCACTCTCTCTCTTGCCTCCATGACTTTACACTGGCTTTTCCCACATGTTTGGCATACTCTCTATGTTCATCTCTTTCATTTGGAGCTGTCAGTTGTAGTCAAGAATAAGTCAAATGCCATGTTCTTCAAATGATTTTTCCTGTGTAACACCTCACCCAAACACTTTTAATTTATTTTGTAGATATTCTATATCATCAATGAACATTATTTCATTCCCCCTAGGAGAAAATAGTTTCTCTGAATGTAGATACTGTCTTCCTTTTGTATTTTTACGCTCCATTACTACAGTATTTGCCACATAGTAGGTGCTTAAAAATTGATTAAATAGAATTGAAAATTTTTAAGTTAAAATTACATACAGTAAAAGCTAATTGATTTTATTGTAATTTAATACAGTGAAAAGCAAACCTCAGTGACACGCATTTAATTTAAGTCTTGAATGAAGGAATATTGATCAGCTATTTTCTGTTTCCATGAGAACAAAGCAGAAAGAAGTGGGCTCATTGGCTCATATTACAGCAAGAAAGATTGGTGGTAGACTTGAGAAGACCTTCTTAATCCTAACAGTAATTAAAATGGGATCATGCTTAACCCTTTCCTCATTAATGCTACTTGACTGATGTAATAGGAGAGACAGAAGGGAAAAGATGAGAAAACTTCATGTTTTCATTAAGTATTTGTAAAATGCCTGGCACTTTTCTAAGCATTATGGGAAATAAGTACACAACACACACCTGTAATTTATGCACATGCATATGTATGTATTATATATATCATGCATTTGTGTTATATGTGTATGTCTGTGCATGTTTGCATTTATGCTATGTTCCCTATACTTAGAGAGTTTTTAATCTGATATGTACAGGGCAAGCCTCCATGCCCATAAAATTGGCCACCTTTTCAAACTCTTTCTAAAATCTGATGAAGAAAAAAATTACTTTCACTGAAAACCTCTAGTTATGACAGTATACGGCAATTTGTTTTTGAGGCACAATTTACTTTGCACTTGAAAAAAAATGCCTTCTGTGTCAACTTTCAAAAGAAGTTAACTAAATGAGCAGCAAGATTCCCCATATCAAATATTGTTCTTGCATGGGTTTTGTCTTGTTGCTCATAATCATGAAGATAAAGGTACCTTCACATTCACAAAGAAAGGCTCTTTGATAATAGAGGTCTAGGGAACACATAGATATGGGATGGCAGCTAGAGCATGTGTGGAGGAAATGGCCTAAGGTAGGTAAATGAGGATGGTTTGGGAAGCTCCAACTTTTCTCCTATTCCTACACTGAATTCATTCATAGATGGAGAAATATCGAGCTTTATGTTACTAAATTATAATAAACACGTACATAGTTTTTTGCCTCAACATGCACAAATAAAAATGAGACAGCTTTACTGAAGAATGCAACTTCAGTATTGAAATGTATTAGTTTGATAATGATAGGGAAAGTATATCATTAGATTAATTGAGCAATTAGCAAAATTCACAGCTGCACTCTTTGACAACAGGAGAAAATAGTTACTTCCTTATTAGGGAGATATTTGTAAGACTTTTTCAAAGAGTGAAAACAGTGTCTACCCTCTTAAAACATAAGCTTACATTTTCTAACAAGAAAAAATATATCCACTAAGGGTAACTAAGGTTTTTGCTTTGTATTTCTCCTTTTAGAGACACATGATTCCCATTCTACTATTTCATTAGTGGTTTAATTATGAAAGTCAGTCTTACAACCAAACTAAAAAGGCATCTAAAAGTACACAATATACATTTGATTTCATGATTATATATGACATCATGCAAAAATCAAGAACACAGAAGAAGCCCTTAATTACCATCCTTAATTAACAGTCTAGTTTCTTTTTATTAGCTTTAACAATAAATATCAAATAAATGAATGGTTCTGTACATTTTCATTCCTGGAAACTATATAGTCTGTCTCATCAACACATAGATACTGTATCTGTTGTCAAAGACTACAGCTGCAAATTTTGCTAATTGTCTAATTAATCTGATGATATGTTTCCCCCATCATTATCAAACTAACACATTGATATACTAATGCCTCTTCAAAAGAGTTCTTTTAGTCATATTAGACCCATGGATTATAGAATTACAGCAGATGCATCAAACTCAGTAGACTGGATCTCCCTACTGAAAAAGCATTTTTCCTTTTGTGGGAATCTGACCTGGAAAGAATCTTAGGTTCTGAAAGAGAGGTGAAGAAAGAGGTTTTCTCTAAAATGAAGATAACTAGAAAGAAATTTCCTCCTTAAAACTATGTCCTCTTCTCTTACTCTCAAACTAAGCTTTTTATACTGCATATTCCTCAAATGAAATAGTAGGCTTGAGTAAGTGGGTGAAGCTCTCAGAAATCCATGGAGAAATACATATATGTGTGTATGTGATTGTCTTTATGAAACGAGTATTGTTTTGTTAAAGTTACAAATAACTTCAGGTAATTTGCTGTGATTTAGGCACCAGTACAATCTATAATGTAACCCCTTCCTCACTCAAAGCAGTTCTGTAATGGATGTATTAATACATTTCTGATGAAGCTATGTTGGGGTTATTTGTTTCACTTTCTTCAGGACAGAATTAAATTCTTTCATCTTTGTTTTGCTTCCAGAACATGCAATTTTTAAAAAAATGTTTCATTAGATGGAAACATAGATCCAAAATGATGATTCACATGCAAAAATCTTTGTCCATGTGATTTCAAATCATATTTTTCAGGTATGTCTGTTTAATTTTTTTAACCTAAGTGACAAAACATATGAAATGAGAAACATTTTATTATTTTTTCCTGAAATGAAAACTTTAAGGAAAATGTCTCTTTCTGTTATGATGTCATCCAAAATCTCTAAGTAACAAAAGATTAAAGCTATTTAAGTGAGGTGTATATGTCTATATGCAACCAAAAAGCAAGGACCAATTCTAGGGCAAAAACCTAAGTCACTGAACTGTTTGAAATGAATCACCCCTTGTGGCTTTAGCAGTCAAATGTTTATGTGAACAGAGAGAGGACAATATATTCATACTCTACTCTATTTTTCCTCTCACCCAACTACCCATCAATGCCTGATGAACCCAGAATAATAGGTTTTAAAGCATTAATGAGAGATATAATAGCATAATGGAAACATTGCTTGAATGCTATTGAGAAGACCTGAATTTTAGTGTTGGTTCAAATGCCTACAAGGTACTAGCTTAACATTATAGGAATATCTACTATTGTATCTGCTTTGTGAACCTTCCCTTCCTCCACCAACTCAGGAAATAATGATCATTCTCTCCTCTGAACTCCTGTATATGTCAGTTGGTCAACACATAAAAAGATGGCTACTAGTACAAATCAGGATACTTTACAACCTTCTATCCTTTTTATAAATTTTTTGAGGTCAGGGGTTCTGTCGTCTGCCTATTGAGTAAATTACAGTGACTTCCCATTATCTCTAATGTCAAATATAGTGTATATATATACACACACACCTTCATACTATGACCCCTTCCTTTCTTTTCCATCTTATGCCATTTTATTCCCTTTCACACATGCTATGGTTCAGTCATACTTGATTAATTGCTATTGCTCATAGCAATAACTCACCTCCCATCTTTTTACTGGCCATTCCCCATGCCTGGAATAGTCTCTCTCCATCCCTTAGCCCCTCAAGTTCCCTGGCTTCTTCAGGAGAGGTGAAAGAATATCTTATATTGAAGGACTTTCTTGATCTGTACAGTCTTTATTGTTAAGGTTAGCTTCTACTTATCCTGTACATATAATTATAACATCTACATATTATCTATCATATTAGGATGGAAGCTTCCTAAGTGTAAGTAGCATGTTTTTTCTTGCTATATTTTGTGCCTTTACTACCTACATAGTGCCTAGCATATAGTGTGAACTTCATAATACTGACTGAACAATTGATTATTGCCACATGACTTGGTATGGAGGACCACACAGTGAAGTCTGAACTTGGAATCAAAAGACCTTTGCTGATATTCTAGCTCTGATATTTATTAGTTCAGTGACCTTAGGCCAGTCACTTAAGATCTATGAGGCTCAAGTTCCTCATCTGTAAAATGGGGTTCACAGTGTTGTTTAAGTAACTTCACAGGATTGTTGGGAACTTCATTAAGTAGTACAATGCATGTACTACTCATAGAAAAAGATTATAAACTACAAAAATCTTATAAATATGATATTATAATTTCTAAAAATAGGCTAAATTTAATTATGGAAAATAATATGAGTATATAGCATTTTAAAATGCAGAAAACTGAAATTCAATGTAAAGTATAGATTCAGCAGCACAAGAAAAATATATAATTGTAATGATCAAGCATGACGAGAGAAAAGTTGAGGAAATGCACCTTCCTTCTTTACACAGATAAGGGATAGGATGGTGAGGGGGACTATGAAAGTAGACTAATTATTTACATTTTGTCTCTTTCACTAGACTATACCCTTTGTGAGGATGGCAACTGCTTTAATTTCTGCATGTTTAGCAACTGCTTTAATTTCTGCCTGTTTGTTATTGGGTTTCCCTTTCTTTGCATGCCCAGCAGTTCTCATACTACCTAGCATATGGAAAGAACTAAATAAAGGTTTGTTGACTGACTGATTGTCATCTATAGTGTCCATATTTGGTTAATTTTGTGAAACTGCTATTCCTCTTAAAACAAAACTATTTTTTTTAATGAAGGGTCACCAGTAGAGGGAGGGATTTATTCTGAAATGAATGTGAGGCAAAGAAAACAGGCATAAATGTAGATAAGATATATTTTTTTAAATGTGGGTTTGCAATAAAGAGAAGTCAACGACTTTCTCCTTTATATTAATTCATAATAGCAAATAGCTAAGAAAAGGATATGCATATATTATTTTGGTATCTGGCATGGTATAGGGGAACAAGGTTCTAAAGTTGGACCCTGCCACAATCCCTGCCTACCTTCTGCTCACAAAAAACGTGGAGACCTTTCCTTATTTTGGCAATGCTTTCACAAGCTCTCTCAGTGCTCCTGTACAGTTTACATAATCTCCTTACTCATGGCTATACAAGTCTCCTCCGGCAAATTCTGAAAGCTGCTTTCAGATCTCATACAAAGCCTCCCAGATTTATTACCAGTTTTTCTGCAAGGAATGATCTTCCTGTCTCAGCCAAATCCCTGCTGAGTTTTGTGGATATTCGTGAGGGATAAATACAGCATGTGTAGGGCAAAGACAATTTTCTCTTCCAGTCATCGGCTGGATTGCTCAGTTGAAGCAGACAGAAGGAGGTAGGAATGATGCAGCTATCTGATCATGCCCAACTCCATCCTGCTTCAGTGTAGACTTCACAGGCCAGTTGCCATATATTATTATTTTTAATCATAAAGCAGCTCAAGTGAGGAAATGAATGAGTGAATTCTTTTATTTTCTGATCCATGTTTACATCCTTTCATTTATTTATTTTAATTGAATTTTCCTTCTTAATATATTTGTGAAAAAATTGCAGGAATACATGTAGAAGTGGAAGGCTTGACAGGAAGCAAGGTTTCTGTTATAAATTATATTCTCTCCCTATTCTCAAACATCTAATTTTTCTTTCTTCATTAAGAAAAAACATGATGTCATATCCTATCCTCAATGCTAACAGTTTGGTATTAAATGTATTGACATTATTAAATGTTCTACATTATGTCTTTCCTAATCCTCTCATGGGCTAGTGTTCTCCTTCCCAAATTACTATGTATTTTACCACTCTGTAAATATGTATGTGATATGATATGTATCATAAAATAAAATAAATAAATATAGGTTTTTGATAAAGATATGGATATATGCATATATTCATATTTTTACCTATAATATACCTATCTATACTTATCTCCTTCATTAGAATGTAAATATTGTAAAAATTGCTTTGTTTATCAGATTTATATCCCCAGTATCTGCCATATAAAAGGTACTTAGTATATGTCTAGTAATTTATTAGCTTCCCCTTACATTTCTTTTGTGCTTTCCTGTCCCTTCTTTTCATTTCTTTCTTGTCATACACACATGACAAATATAGAATATTTTATTTTTAGTAGCATTCAGTAGACACAATCTTCAAATGAGATCATGAAATTAAAAAAAACTTGTGATATTGATCTCAGTTCTTTTTAAACAATAGGGAGCTTCAATTCTGTGGGATTTCAAGGGGGCACAACTTGTTTAAGAGCTATGTGAGACTCCACTAGGTTTTGATTTAGCACAAATTTGCACCCCACGGTTGAACTTACTTGAACTTATGAGCCATCCAAATAAGTATGGAATTATTTTCCAAAGCATCATTAGCCATGGAATATTATGCTCAAGTTCTTTTAGAATAACATGAAAACTAAAAGCTACTATCACTTTTATGAGGGAAATCCTATAGTTTTGTACTATTTCATTGCATCATTGATCTTTAGGAGGAAAACATGAGCAATGATGGTTTCCTGTATTTTTTTTAGCTTTGCAATATTTGTGGAATTGATAAATTAAAGCAATCTGTGCTTTAGAAAAGGTAATACTGAATCAAAATTTCCCAACCATTGCTATCATCAAAGAGGTGGGGAACCTGCGACTTTGAGGCCACATTTGGCTTTCTAGGTACTTAGGTATGGCCTCTTGACTGGGTCCAAGTCTTATAGAATGAATTTTTTATTAAAGAGATCTGTTCCATGGAGTTTGGATTCAGTCAAAGGACCACACTTGGGTTCTCATGTGGTCTCAAAATCGCAGATTCCCCATCCCTGACAAAAGTCTAAGGGCTGAAAAGGCTTAAAGGTCATAATTCAACCCTTTTAACAAAGAAGAAAACTGAAGTCCAGAGATATTAAATGACTTGCCTAAGGTCACAAAGGGAATGAATAGCAGGGCTGGTTCTCATTCTCTGTCTCTCTCTGTCTCTCTCTGTCTCTGTCTCTCTTTCTCTCTCTCTCATTCTCTCTCTCTCATTTACTCTCTCTCATTCTCTCTCTTTCATTCTCTCTCATTCTCTCTCTCTCTCTCTCTCTCTCTCTCCCCCCCCCGACCCCACTAACATTCACCACCAAATACCCTCTAAATGGATAATAATGTGTTGTCACTATCATGCCACTGAAAAGTGAAACCAGTTCCCAAGTCAGAATAGGTAATCAACTGAAATTTATCAAATGACATAGCAAAGGTGTCGAGGTCCCAAGAAGATGTGGCAGGATACTGGAGTGTGATCATGTCTGACTTGCCTCCTGGGTCTGTGATGAATCATCATGTCATCAGCTCCCAAAACTGTGCATGGGCAGGCAGAAGTGCATCTTCAGAAGCAATGCAATTTTAGGCTTGAGTTATTCTTGCTTATATATAGAAAACGAACAACTTCTGATGTAACTTTATCAGCACAGTCTGACTTTTTGATGTGGCCTTAACGGTTTTGAGAGTATTGATTAGTTACTGGACATAAGACTGAGGTTATAGACAGTCTTTTCTTAACTCATGATTGGTCTTTTGGGCTACTTGGCTGTGGCAGAAATTCAATACTCTCAGCAGCCTTAGAAATAAGCAGCTGTTGTCTGAATGGTAGCTAGCTTCTTATAATATCATAAGAATGATGACAAATATTCAGTGACCTGTTGAGTGACTATCATTGCAGAG
>JAQQSW010020133.1:0-10911 GCA_028646575.1 Pseudocheirus occidentalis
TATATATTTTGCTTTTTGGCGGGTGGGCGGGCAATTGGGGTTAAGTGACTTGCCCAAGGTCACACGGCTAGTTTTTGTGTTAAGTGCATGAGGCCAGATTTGAATTCAGGTCCTCCTGACTCCAGGGTGGGTGCTCTATTCACTGCACCACCTAGCCTCCCCATAGTCCATCAATATTTAAGTGCCTACTATTTCCTGAGCACTGTGCTAAATGCTGGACCGACTGTGCTAAGCATGAGAAACAATCTCAATCCATGTTCTAGAGAAAAAACAAAAATATAAATGTTAGCCATAACAGTATTTTTCAATTAGTGGTACAACACAAGTGATGGTAGTATTAGTAATAAAAATGAAGGAAAATCTGGGTTAGGTAGCATTTATTAAGTCTATTGAAAAGTCTTTGCAAGCATTTACAATATAACAGTTTTGGTGCTTGAAGTGATGGTCTTAAAGTCCAAGGGCCCACTGAATCATCAGAGATGTAGCTAGAATAGTTTTGTGCTAAATGTTTTACTGTATCCTCACTTTCAAAAATGGTAAAGTCTCCATTAACCAAAATGAACAAACATATCCCATTCCCTGAACACACTATGTAATTCACTTTAATGAAAATCACTGAGTCCTATGTAAGGAATTTTTGTTCTAACATTTACAGTTGACAAAAAGGTCTCTTTTCAATTATTTTATGTCAATTAATAAAATAATTAAATGCGTTTATTTCATTTTCTAAAATAGATATGTCAATATTATGCTATTTTAATATTATATGAGCTACATGAGTTGTTTAGGGAAGACAATGATGCTATAAAAATTAATAAATTAAATAGAAATCATACTTTCTATTTGAAAATTATGAAAAAAAGAGGGATCAGAACTCCTGGTCATATTCAATCTCATTATTTCCTGAACTAACAGACAACCAGGAGACTTTCTGGAATTCATACTCATTTTGATGTTTAAAGAGTTAAAAAAAATAATAAAAGTCAAGTGTGAATTCACTAGTTCAATATCTTTTTGATATGACAGACAGGAGAAAATGAGGAGAAATTATGACTGTACATTAAGTGAGCTTCTCTCAATATCTTAAACTAGCCCTGAGTGTATATTAAACATATAAAGAAGTTGCATTTACTCTTTCAGCCTCTGAGGCTTAAACTTCCTCAGCAGGTTCCTGATTCAGGCCCCTAAATTGTACCCTGAGTGCCTGAAAGAGTCAATTAATCTTCCAAAGCAACTAATTTGCATCCAAGGAGTGGCTGAAAGAGTGGACAGTGAAGAAGAGTAGGAAGTAGCTTTTCTCAGTAAGTGCTACCCCTTGACTTTGCCCAGGGCAAAGTAGTGAATAAGAAGAGTTTGTCATTGGCATACTTCCTCTACTTCCTGGTATCCCAGAAATAGCTCTATCACTCTTTCATTTATTTAACCAAGATGTATAACTACATTTATAAATATCTTTCTAGGAGTCTACACTATAATATAGAGCTAGGATCTACCATGCCCAATGGTGTCTCACACCCTAGATGTGTAACTTCATTATTATACTCCCATTAAAATGCACCTATATCAGATATCAGCTGTTATACAGGAGGAAAGCAACATTTGTGAACTTGAGATAAGATGTTGATGCTTTCTAATGCTTTCCAATAGCCTAATACAGAGGTTCTTAATGTGTGTGTGTGTGTGTGTGTGTGTGTGTGTGTGTGTGTGTGTTATGGAGTCCTTTGCAAGTCTGGAGGAGCCCTTCTAAGAATAATATTTTTATCTGAAAAAGAAAAGATAAATTTCAGCTAGTGGTTAATGAAAAATAAAGATGTTTTTGTTGTCATTCTCATTCAAGTACTTCACAGGATTGTAATGAACACAGGAGAAAATATTTGCAAACTGCTTAGCCCAGTGCCTGGCACCTCATAGGCATTATACAAATGCTTTCCTCTTCCATTTCTTTCCCTTCCCTTTCTTTCCCTTCTCTTTCTTTCCTTTACCTCCCTTTCTTTTCCTATACTAGATATGTTTGATTAGAAAAAAGAACCAAGATTTATAAACATGGGCAAAGAAATTTGGATTACTTATAAGGGAGAACTTTTTACATAAAGATTATTAGTGACTAGATTAATAAGCTTGTTTTGCAGAATATCCTTATTAAGGGTCTTCAAAATACAATAGGTCCAATTTATGGGAGATTTAAAAGAAATATTTCAACTACAGAAATAAGTGATCTGAAAAATAATGATGACTGATGTAATAGTTTGTGATTTACTTGCCCATGTTATGCAGCTAATAAATATCAGAGATAGGATTTGAACAGAGGTTGTCCTGGCTCCAAATCTAGAATTCTATCCACTATAACATGCCTTCTAGAATTAATGCAGATCCCTTTGCAGACAATGTTTCATTAAGTCTTAAAACAGCTTTGAGGAGATACTACTGGTTTGGTCACTATTTTAGATTGGATAAAGCTGACTTGGTTACATTTAAACAGTCAGTATCAGAGACCATATTTAAACTCTGGTCTTTTAGACTGGAAGTTAGGCATTCTATCCCCAATACCATATTAGGCCTAGGGTATTAGGCTTCCTACTCTTCTATTATCATAGCACTTAAGTAATAATTTTCATTGTTTTTGTTTCTTTATCTTGAATATGATGGAAACAATATTGTCCCTACAACTCTCATGTGAATGTTATAAGACTAAAAAAGCTCATGAAGGAAAAAAAAATACCTTGAAAAACAATTATAAATTACAGTTTCCTTTTATCCCCCAAACATCTCCAACAAGCAGAGAGAAGTTATAATAAGAAAACAAGATCCTTAAGGTATTTATTGAAAAGTCAGCCAAATTTTGAGATCCCCTAACTGCCCAACTTATTTTGATTTGTTTAACCACAGTGTGATCATGAAATTATCACAGAGACAGAATACTGTTTTAAGGGACATTTAAATTTCTCCTCCTTCTCATTTTCCTTCTCCTCCATCTTCCTCCTCTTCCTCATCTTTTTCCTCTTTCTTCCTTCTCCTCAAGTGCTACTTAGAAAGCCATGGGATAAAGGCAATCTTAGGGAATCTAATTCAAAGGTATTAAGAACACATTCTCCTGATTTAATTATTCACTTTTATCCCCAAATGTGGTATTCGAAATTATTTTAATCTAATTTTAAAGCAACTATATATGGTTTCCAAATGTCCATTAACCCTGCATTCATTAGACTGAGTTTCTTTTTTTTTATCACGCATTGAGAGAGCCTATTGTATTTCATCTAGCAAGAGAATATGATTTTTTTCTCCTTTTCCTTTAAAGTTTATAATGTAGTAGATTTGCTTTACTTTCTGAATTTACATAGAGACAAATGTGTTTTGGGGAGTTATTCTTTTGGAGCCCTTTCTTTATCAGAGCTAGTGGATGATTTCTAAATGTAGATGTTAACATACCTTGCCACGTTACAAAACCCTCAGTGAGAAAAACTGAAAAGTATTTATTATTGGACAATGAATATTTGCTAGTACTGGAGTACAGTTAATCAGGAACCCACACCAGTTGGGCAGTAGAGTAAGCTTCTGTAATGACAGGGATGCCAGAATGCCTACGAAGGGGTGAATGAGCCCAGATCAGAAATAGTTCAGGTCAAATCTTCGGTGATAATCAATAGAGGGATCAGGTCTGTGAGATATCATTTCTAGAATGAGAGTGACAGGAAAACTCAGTCTCTTAAAAAAAATACAGGAGACTGTGGAAGATGTTAGTCTTGGAAGATAACATACAGATAATCTAGTTTAAAACCCTTATTTTACAGATGGAGAACAAAAGGCCCAGAGAGCATAAATGATTTGCCCAAGATCACGTAGCAATAACAGCCAATAAAAAATAACAGTTAATATTTATATAGAATTCAGTGTTTGCAAAGTACTACATATGTTATCTCATTTGACCATCCAACACCCCCTTCCTGTGGAGGTAGATGCTAATATTATCCCTATTTTATAGAAAAGGAAACTGAGTCGCAGAGTAGTTAATTGGCTTGTCTAGGGTAACATACTAGTAAGTGTTTGAAAAAGGATTTGAACTCATGTCTTCCTAACACTGAGTCCTATATTCTATCTACTGTTCCACCTAATTGCTAGCTAATAAAGAACAGCATGAAAACCATGAGCCAAATCTAGGAAACATATATTAATTTTCACATTTCTTTGAAAAGCTGCTGGTTCTTCTCACCAAATTACTCATTTTATCTACCTAGTATGTATGTCTGTTGGGTATATTTACACATGTCATTGTTATCTCACTTGAAGAGGAGGAGCATCACTTCATGCTCCTTGAAGGTAAAGAGATAGGGTGAGACACACTCCCTCCTGTCTCTTCCCTAGGCTTCTAGGTTCCTGAGGGCCATGGCATTACTAGGTCTTCCAAAATAGCCTCATAGCATCTTCATCACTGGGACCTCACCTCCCCTGCTACATTAAATGTTTTTTTTATTGGTTGATCAATTTTGGTTTTTGTCTCTCCAGCACCTAATATGGTGCCTGTCATATGATAGCTGCTTATTAAATTCTTCTCTTGTTGAGTGATTGCTTGATTTAATCTAAGACTTAAATGATTTGACTCTAGGGACTAAGTAAATTTTCTCTTGATAATATTCATATTCATGGAAATATATCAAGACAACTAAGAATCTTAACAAATGTCTATTGATTTACTACAAGGAAATCCAAGATGCTTTCTTCAGGGTATTCTCTTCATCAAAACCCACTGTATTAAATGACCCAAAAAATTAAATACCATCCAAGGTAGGATTAGCTCAGACATCTCAACCAATTGGCAGCATTTGATAAATTATGTAATGAATCTCTCAAATGTTTATGAGATGTCCAAACTAATCTTGTTTTACAGGTAGTAAAACAAGACAAAGAAAGGCAAAACTTTTTTGTCTGGATTGTGGTTTCATAAAGACAAAATTTAAAGTCAGAAGGCTTGCCAGTTACAGTGTGACTTCAGGTAAATTACAACCTTGTATGCTTAAAACTGTCTCTTCCCTAAATAGGGGTAGTAATCAAATCACTAAACTCAAAGATGGTAAGGGTCAAATAGGGCTAACTATTAGTATTATAAAGAATATTGTCAAAGCCTCATTAAAAACATGTTCCTCCTCCTCCTCCTCATCATCATCATCATCACACTTTCCCAGTTTATCTCTCAGAGAACTAATCTCTAATCCCAGTTTCTTCATACAGTCTCTCATTTCCAAATTCATTACCTTTTACTTCTAAGTATTGTTAACCCAGGATTAAGTATATGACTTAGAAAGAAACATGAATAATTCATCAAATTCAGCTTCTCAAATTGATGAAGAAGAACCCCCATTAAAAAAATGGGAGGTAAATCTTATCTCCCTCTGAGAAGCATCATTCCTGGATTATGGAGAAATCAGAAATTAGGGGAAGGTAAACTTTGTATCTTCCCAGAGTCCTGTTCTTGTTTAGTTCATACATTGAATATTAGAAATACACCCAATTTATACAGATGGAACCTAGAAAAATGGGTTGGAAAATGGAAAACCTGAAATCTTCCATTTTAAAGCTTAAATTCTCTTATAAAATGCCCCAGTGAATGAGGTGATTTTTCTATTACAACATGAGGAACAAGGTGTATCCTACCTAAAAAGTAATGAGGTAGGGAACATTTTGAAATGGAAGCCCTGGAGACAGGAGTAAACTTAAGTAAAGGTTCCATGCATGCTGCAAAAATACCCATAAGTAAAATGAACTATTGCATTGTAATATAATTCTATGATTCCCAGGGTATCATCTCTAGGAGGCTGAGCTTGCAAGCAATGGATTCACAGTACCTAAAAATGTGGGTGTCTAGAATAAACATATCAATTCCAGGGGTCACTCCTTTAGCAAATGCAGTTAAGTAATTATGAGGAAAAGAGAATACTTATAAAAATCAAGGACCTTTTGAACATGAAACAAAACTAATTTGTTTTTTTTTCTATAAAGGTAAATATATTATAAGCATATGCATATACATATACCCCTTCTACACATGTCAGTTTATTTACTTTTCCCATTTCTAAATATAAATATGCACAATCTCTGCAAACAACCATCCCAATACAAGCAGAACAGATCCAGAGAATAATAACTCATTGAAATTGAGGCAGTTATAGTCACATTCCTACTCCCTGAAACTGGCAGTTTCATTCTCTTGAGACAGGTGCATTTATCACATTCACAACCACAGTAAAGTGAAGTCATCAACTAAAGGGACTCTTAACTCCCTCACTCTTCCCCAGTGGAGTCACTGACCATTTTGATTATTCAAAAACATGGCTGGATCTCTAGCTCCTGTTGGTTTGAGGGGGAAAAAAAGAAGGAAACTGCAAGAGGGTGAATCATTATTAAAAATAGTCCAAGTACCATATGTGACTGAACAATTTGAAATTTCCTCAGAGTCTTAGACTCACATAAATAAATCAGAGCCTTTTTTTCCGATGTAAAGTAGATTTGTACCCCCCCTCCCCCAAACATATCAATAATAAAGAAGCCTCTAGCTTTCGAAAAAGCTTTTTTGGGGTCAATGTGGGATTAATATTTTAATTTTGTTCTCACTCAAAATACACTGCTTATTTAGTTTTTATCCTTAGCCTGAGAAGCTATTGGAAACATCCTACTGTAGCTGAGTTAACTGACAGACCACACAGTATATAGTGAATAGTGAGCCAACCTTGTGTTCAGACCCTGCCTCTGGCATATTCTAACTGTGATGCTTGGCAAAGCACTTAATCACTTAGTGCACCCAGGAAACTCTCTAAGATTATAAAATTGCAGATGAGCTACTGACCTGTATTGCCAGAGGGACTTTCCTCACCAGGGAGCTCCCATCTAAAATCATATGTCTGATTAAAGAAAAAAATAAAGGCCCCAAGGACACTGAGTAGACCACACAAAGAGGATTTATGGGAAGATTTGGGAATGATCTGCATAGTAGAGCAGGAACAGTGAGATTGTGATCTGTAACACTGGAGTTTGTATTCCCTTTGAAAAGACAATAAACCCATTGGAATTTTAGATTCAACTATTTACTATCTGCATGACTTTGGTCAAGTCACTTGGTAACTTTGTCTTAGTTTTCTTACCTCCTGTCAAATGTGGGGGTTGCTTTAGATATCCTCTAATGTGAATCCTCATTCTAAATATATGATCCCGTAGCAGTAGTATGAATGCTGGAATTTTATGTTGTCCTCCAATTAAAGCCCTTACAATCATTGTTTCTATCTTGTCTTATTTAAATATATTTTAGAATATAATCACTCCCTATACAATTTCTGGTATAATTAATGAATATAACAGCTTTTATGTATAAATTTACTGAAAGTTTAAAAATGTCCAAGTCTAACTTTTTAAAAACAATATTCATTTTCAAGTTCTTTCATCTGAATGCATATTTGATCTCTGAAAAAAGTAAAATAAAACAAAAATCGGAGAGAGGTAGTGTGGCAGGGAAGAAAAGATACAGGATTTGAAATCAAACCCCGGATTTGAATATTATGCTTGTCTCTGTCACCTGGGGCAAGTCATATAACTTCCCTGGGCCTCAACTTCCTCTTCTGAAAGGTGATATACTTGTACTATATTTTCTTTTCTTATTTTTTTTACTCATTTTAAGCTTAAATACAAAATGAGAAAAAAATTCCATGTACACAGCAGAATACAAGAGGATTCAATATAAAACATTACATTTCCATTTCAAACTGTTTACTTTTTTTGAAAACCTATATAATAAATACTAACACATTGTTTTCAAAGCTCTCCAGCTTTTTTGTGTTTCCCTCTCTTTCACACAACCCTTCAAATACCTGAAGAAATTGAATACATCACTGTGAAACCTTTTATTCAAGGTTAATATTGAGTGCCTTCAGCCAATGCTCAAATGGCATATTGCTAGGGCCTTTCACCATTCTGGTCAAACTCTTCTGCAGAGCTCACCAGGTTCTCAAAGTCCTATTAAAATCTGACTTCTAGAACTGAACATGATATTTCAGATGTGACTTGATCAGGGTAAAGCCCAATGAAATTGTCATCTCTCTGGTCATAGATACTATGTACCCCCAAATCTCATTACTTGTTGTTTTCAATGTGTTAGGCTCTCATTTCACATATTTACTCCTTCGAAACTTTCAGTCCATTAAAGTCACCAATTCTTTTTTTATTTCAGAACAAAACAAAACATCTATCCATAATTATCCCATTTTAGGTTTGTGAAGTTGATTATTTTTTTAAACCAAATTCTAAGACTTTACATTTTTTCCTATCAATTTTCATATTTTTATATCAGATCAAATATTCTAGGTTTTGAAGATATTTTTGGATCTGGATTCAACATACAATATGATATTTATCCTTCCTTTAGTCATCTGTGCCATCCGTATATTTGTTTAAACGCCATCTCTACCTTTGACAAATCATCAATAAAAACATTATCCAGCACAAAGTCAAGAACAGATTCATGAGGCATTCAATCATACACCTCTTTCTAAATTGATGTCTGAAAACTAATGGCTATTCCTTGGGTTTGGCTATATAATCCTTTTTTGAAATTACTTAACTGTAAAACTCTCTGCTCCACATTATGTCCACAGAATAGCATGAGAGACTTTGTCACATGCTTTGCCAAAATCTAAATATATTATGTCTATAGTAACCTTTATCAGCTATGAGACCGTGGCCAAATTCCATTAAGCTTTTGAACCTCTGTTTCCTTTATATGTAAAATGGGAATAATCATAAATGCAGGTCTTATGCTAAAAGGTTGGTATGAGGGTCAGATGATATAATACATTTAAAATGCTTTGAAAAAATACCAGAGCTCTAGAGAAGGAAGGGATGTGAGAAGTCATCTCTTTTATAAATGTTCGTATTGTAAATTTTATAATTGAGAAAACAAAGTATTAAGGAGGTTAAGGGACTTGGACATGGCCACATGACAAAGTGTGAGCAGCAGGATTTGAACCCAGTTTCTGCCAAAGTAGTCAGTATTCTTTGTACTATGCTGAAACATAAGCTATTATTGTTTATCAAAAAGTTATATCTGAATTCACAAATGGTTTCCTCCCTCCCCAACTTTTGGAAACTCCAAGGTTTAAAAAGTTGTTACAATGAAGCACTGAATGAGATGAGAATGGGAACTTTTCTTCAACAGAAGGATCCAATATCCTTTATTTAGATCTCCCAGAGCAAAGTTTTTCAATCATACCTGACAGTAACTTGCCAACAAGAGCATTAGATCATAGCTTTCATGTCATACAGTGCAGATTTTCACCTTATCTTAACTCATTCCATTGGCATATGTATAAGGGAGAGAGTTCAGTCAGATAGTTCATAAAATTTTAGATGATGAGTTGAAATAGGGCAACTGAAATCCCGGTAGACACTCTCTCAGGATGCCCTGAAGTATGACTTAGAGCAGTGCAAGCTAGCTGTGAATGGAGGAAAAGTATCAGGCTAATTAGTTTCACATTAGGGTTGTTTCAGCTCTAATTTGGGGAGAGAGCTAATCTAAGAGGGAGAGTCTCAAAAACAATTTTACTGAAAATTATGGAATTAACTATAAACCAAAGTACAGTATTCCCTTGTATATAGTGAGGAAAGACCTGCTTAACTCACAGCAATCTTTTGGGTTACCTTTGCTAAGAGAGATGATAATGCCTGTGATGTTTTTGCATTACAAAGAAGAGTGGTAATGTTATGTATGTTAGAGTCCAAGTGTCTACTTATTAAAATGTTACTGTTTATCTTTTGATTTATTAAGAACAATGGCCTCCAAAAATGCTCTTCAGTTATTTTGGACATAATAGTCCACTTTGTCTAACAGTGTCAGTTTGGCCTGTTACAAATTGAAAATAATAAACTGCTGGGGGGCAGAGCCAAGGTGACAGTGTAGAAGCAGCAAAGTTTTGCAGCTCCAACATAGCCATCTTAAATACTCATAAAATACGACTCTGAATGAATTCTAAGGCACTAAAACTCACAAAAATATAGAAAACACATCTCTCGCTGAAGGTAGCTTGGCAGGTGTGGCTCATCACAGCAGGCTGGGAGCCGAAACCAGCCCAACCTGAAACCACAACCTGGCCCCAGGGTTGTCAGGATTAGCCGCAGCTGAAGTCTTCTGGTGAGTGGATCAGTGGCACCTGTGGCAGTTTCCAGATTTATAAAGCCAGGAAAAATAAGGATGAAGAGAAAGGTCAGAGGGATTCAGCTAAATTTGGGGGAGAAAAGCAGGCCAGCCAAACTCCCCCCAGGGCAAGGAAGCAGGAGAAGTGGCAGAAGTGGCAGAAGCAGCAGCTGCCTTTACCCAGCTGCTTCAGAGTTCACGGCCTGCAGACCGCAGGTGGGCCAAATAATTGATCAGAGGCCAAGTGCTCTTGCATTGAGCGGCCCTGATCTGGATCATGGACTTGGATGGTGGTCCTGGGGTGTACTTTCAGCAAGCCAAAGCTGGTGTATTAGATCATAGCTTTCATAGGTCATAGATCATAGCTAACAGCTCCGGCAGCTGTAAAAACCCATGATTTGGGACAGAGCTTTCCCCCCAGGAAGCAGAGTTCCACAGAGCTAAAGAATCAAGTGATTAATTGACTGGCCAATATGAGTAGAAAAAGGAGGCAAAGTAAGAACATCAACCTAACTCTAGAATCCTTTTTGGTGGACAAAAAGGATCAAAGCATGGAACGGGAGGAAGACAACACAAAAGTCCCACACCAAATGCTTCCAAGAAACATGAAGAAAGATTGCCTACAAGCCATAGATTGAGTTAAAAAAGGACTTTGAAAACAAAATAAGAGACGTGGAGGAAAAATTGGGAAGAGAAATGAGAATGAAGTGAGAAAATCATGAAAAGAGAGTCAACAACCAGAA
>JAQQSW010020134.1:0-10911 GCA_028646575.1 Pseudocheirus occidentalis
CAGGTGACCTGCCAGTTTGATACCTCTGATAGGGTTAAGATTTTGAGAGAGACCTGAAGGCCTGGGAACACTGGGATGGGTAGAGTGATTAGAGATTGTGGTGAAGATGGAGAACGGATTCAACAGAGGTGTGCCACAGGGAAAACTGGAAGGACAAGAGGTTATAGTCAAAGAGAGGAATTTCAGAGTAATGGATTGTAGGGGGCTCCAAGGCTAATCTGGAGCCAGTTTGAATCAGGCTCTTCAGAGCACTAAAGTTTCTGTGTAAGTATTTATAACCCAATCAGCACTACAAATCAGGGCTTAATTTGTTGTTTTGTCGATTTTCTGAACTTTAAAAAGTGGTATGCAAATGTTAATGATGCGACTTAAGTTTAAAAGTGTCTTGTATTTTCAGAGGGCTGATTGTTAAATATTTACCAGCACACCCCCAAGTGTGGGTGATAACAAGATCAAGACTCCCACCATCTGTGTGTGTGACTAGGGTGGAAGTCAATGATATCAACCTGGAACAAAATGAGTCATCAAATGAACTCTTTAGCTAATATTTGTAAAGGCTTAGTACACCGCCACAATAGATGATTGTTTTTTTTTTTTCAGTAGTTTTCAGGCATGTCTGACTGTGCATGACTCCAGGGTTTTCTTGACAAAGACATTGGAGTGGTTTTGCCATTTCTTTCTCCAGTTCATTTTACAGATGAGGAAACCAGGGCAAACAAGGTGAAGTGACTTGCCCAGGGCCACACAGCTAGTAAGTGTCTGAGGCTGGATTTGAACTCAGAAGAGTCTTCCTGACTCCAGGCCCCGCGCTCTATCCACTGTACCACTCGGCTACCACCAAGCTCCCCTTTATAAGCAATTAAAAAATACTTGTCCCCTTCTTCCTTTTCCCTTCAGCTGCCCTTTGACAATCAACCAGTACACAGCATACTAACAGAAATCGAACCAAAGGGACGAGATTTATTAGATGAGAAAAATCTACTAGTCTGCATGCTCTGTAAGGGCAGAGAATGTGTCTTATCCACCTCTTGCACCTTCCCCAGTAGCTAGCATGGTACTCTGTACACAGGCGTGCTGAATAAATGTTTGTTGGGTTGATCTAAAGAATCTAGCAGCCATATAGTCTTGGGGCAAAGTCCAGGGAGTGTTTTTGAAGACATAAGGTAGAACAATTTTCTCACTTTTTTTTTAAACCACTTTCCCCTCCTCTTAGTGTTGACTAGGTATGTGCTCCTGAGTCTCAGGAATGACCTAAACAAATGTTGATCTGTGACTCCACCGCTAGATGGCATATCAAATATTCTGGAAATTAACTGTTTCAGATTAAACTACTTAGGACAAACCATTCTGACTCCCCTCATCTAGATAGCCCGACAGTGATCAAATTCAATTCCATTTTTCTTTTAAAGCAGATGGCACCCTGTGTAAGCCATTTCTAGTCATCAGCACTAGGGATCTTAGCGAGTGAAGGGAAGAAGTAATCATTAAGAAAGTCTTGCTAAGGGGGAATATGGGGCAAAAAAACCAAAACAAAACACATTTAGGACTATTCTTTTCAGCTCTCCCTTTTTACTGTTGGTATGTAACCAAGTTTTTGCTCTTTCTCCATTGTGTTTTGTAAGTGCATTAACAATGGCTACTTGTTAACATATAACAGGCTATCTTTTGAAAACCTGCCAAGTCTTAGACTTAAAAAAAAAATACAGTGGAGGACTTGGATAATGCCCATCTTTTTTGTTTTACTAAGAATTTACACCACTGGGGACTTGTTTGTGGAAGGAAGACTGCAGATCTTGGCACTGGAATAGGGCCACCTTGTTTGAACAGGGTGGGCATAATTTCATGATTCTGGGTGACGAAGGGATTCGTTTTGAAGCAAAACGTTTTCTTCCAACCAATGACAACAAGTCTTTCCCTGGGGCCTCGGGGTCCTGCTTCATGAGAAATTACCTTATATAGCCCAATCCAGATCCCAGAACTCTAAATCTCCAGTTATTTTCCAACCATACCCTTCTACCTCTCTCTCCCCTTTTCCGTCTCTGACTCTGGGTACTGTAATCAAATCAATATTACCATTTCTGGGAATGATATATCAATCAATGGCCCTGTGGCTCCATTCACCAGCTCTGTGACTTCCCAGGCTGAAACACCTCTCCCCATCCCCACTTCCCTACATATTATTAGAATATAAACTCATTGAAATTAGGGTATTGTCTTGCTTTTAAAATCTGTATCCCCATTTTTTGGTGTGAGTATTACGTAGTACAGTGTCTGGCACAGGAAAAGCAGTTCCTAAATACTTTTTTTTCTTTAGTCATATTTTCATTTTTAGGGGAATGGCTGTCAATCTGGGTGAAGGAAGAATGGGGTCGTTGAGACAATGCCTTCTTCATCACACCTTCCCCTTCCATTTTCCTCCTTCCAGGTTGATTCTTCTCCCACACTGTTATTTTAAAGGCATTGTGCTAGAAAGCAATGGTAGAAAGACTACTAACTATACTTTGGAAGAGGTAGTGATGGTTGTGGGTAGAAGATCTCAAATCCCTATGTCACTAATAGAGTCATGGTAATGACAAAGCAACTGAGGTTCTGAGGTACCAACACTGACTCTGAGGTTGTTGGCAGTATGCTCAATCCTTTTGAAGCAAAGAAACAACTGAGCTTGACCCTAGTCAGCAAAAATGATTAGCTAAAATAGGACATTACCAGATGGAAGGTAAAGTCCTTCTCAGCCCAGCCCAGCCTCAGCCTACTCCTCATTCCAGATGGTGGCCTCCCCCAAGGCATCCCAAGGTTCTCTGCCTAGCTCCCTAATTCCCCCTCACCAGCATCAAATGAATTAAGGGCAAGTCTTGAACCTTATGACCCAGGTGCATTTTCTGCCCTTGCTGCAGGGAGTAAAATTGCTGGTTATGGCTCTGGTGAGCAGTTATGGTAAATATTCCTGAAGGGTCCTATCTTTAGCACTAGGCACATGGTCCTTGAAGGGCTAAGTCTGAGAAAAATCATAGCCTGCCTACTGACTAGTAGGCACACAGCATCAGTTAGCCCTCCTCCCTGACAAAGAATACCCTAAGAAAACACCTCCATGAGATAATTGCTTTCATCTCACCTGTAGTAGCATGCCACACTGTGACTGGATACAAACATACAAATATGTAAATCAGGTTTTACTTTTAGCTTCTAATTGGCTGCCCCCTAATTCAACTCAATTCAATAAATATTTATTAAGCACCTACTGTATGTAATGTACCTAGGAACTGAAGTGAATAGTGAGCTAGACCTGAAGTCAGGAAGACTCATCTTCCTGAGTTCATATCTGGCCTCAGATACTCCCTAGCTGTGTAATGCTGGGCAAGTCACTTAACCCTGGTTGCCTCAGTTTCCTCATCTGTAAAATCAACTGGAGAAGGAAATAGCAAACCACTCCAGTATTTTTGAAGACTTGGACATGACTGAAAATGACTAAATAACATGCAAAGCACTGTTTTTAACAGAGGGGGGAGGTATAAAGTCAATGTCAAGGAGCTAGAAATGTAGATAATAGTGCATTGCTTTCAGGGAGCTTACAGTTTAGTACAGAAAGGGTTGAGCTGGAGTCAGCTCCAACTAAATATAGAGAGGCAGCTGATTGTTAGATTTTCAGTGTCAGCATCTACAAATCAGGGCTTGATTAATTGTTCTGTTGATTGTCTCTAGTCTCAACAAAACAGAGAAATGTTAGTAATGTAAATTAAACTTATAAAAATATCATTCCTACATTTTTTTTGGAGTGCTAGTTGTTGAACATTTGCCAGCACACAGCTGAGAACAGGGGATAAGACACTTGCCTATGCATCGAGGGTGAACAAGGTCATAGTTGTAATGTGAGCAAAGACTTGTGAATGTGAACAAAGGGCTTTGTCCCCTACCCTCCAGTATTTCCAGAGTCTTTTTGAGTCATATGGCAGCTTCAAGCCAATCTTACCAATTGGACAATAGATTCTGGAGGGGATGATGGGACATAAAAGGGAAAATGGAAAGAGGGAAAATGTGTTCATCTGCAAACTCAGAAAGACTGGGGGTGGGGGTGCTGTCTGCATAAGGGGGGAAGAGATGAAAGAAATTTTCTGGCCTTGACTCAGCTGGGAGTAAGCTGGGGAATCTTCCATTGAGTGAGCAAAGACAAAATCCTCTTCCAACTGCTTGAGTGTCCTTTTTGTGCAGGCTGGGTAAAGTTGTTAGGTGGATTAAAGACAGAACTGAAAAAATGTGTTGACTAGCCCTGAGGCATGTGGCCCTGGTGATCTCATTCTAAGAATGACAGTTCCCTGAAGCAACCAGCTTTGGCTAGCAACAGCAATGGGGTGGGGATTCGCCTCAGAGCAGCTAAGAAACCAGTCTGCAGCAGCTGAAGCAGGAGAGGAGGAAACAGCCATGGGAAGCTTCAGAAAAAGGGAGCAGTAGCCAGGGGTGGAGCTTCAGCAAATGACAGCTGCAGAGGGGAGAAGGGTGGCAGCCTTGACCATGCCAAGGAGCTGCAGAAGGCAGAACTGAGGAGCAGTTGCTAAGAGATGAAGCCAGCTACAATGTAAGGAAGATGGCAATGAGCGGGCTCTGAGAGTGAAACCCTTCCTCTCCTCAGAGTGTGAGTTTTCTGGGGCTTTGTTTTTTTTCCCCATCAGTAAGTAAGTCTATGGAAGATTGTTTGTGTGTTTGAAGAGAATGACTTTTCCAGTTATTTCCTTGGCTGTGCTATTCCATTTAAATACTTTGTTATGTACCATTTGAAGGGCAGCTAGGTGACACAGTGGTGGGCCTGGAATCAGGAAGAGATGAGTTACTAGTATGAGACTCCTCCTAGTATGAGACTCCGGCCAAGTCACTTTACCCTGTTTTCTTCAGTTTTCTTATCTGTAAAATCAGCTGGAGAAGGAAGTGGCAATGTATGTTGGTATCTTTGCTAAGAAGACCCCAAATAGCTGCCCGGGCCCCTGGGGCCGGTGTCGAGTTCAAGAGGAAGAGCGGCAAGGCCCAGCAGTGCAGAGTAGCGTGAACAAACTAGCTCTCAAGATGCGGGAATAGTAGCCAAGAAGCAGATGGAGGATGAAGTTATGACAAGTAACGGAGATGCTTGGGCCAAGTACATGGTGGAAGTGAAAACATACAAGGCACATCAGTGTAGTGATGATGACAAAATCCAACCCCTGGTGAAATAACTCTTTCCACCAAGGACTTTCCATGTTGTACATACTTATTTAACGCAGCAAAAGAACAATAGCATTTTTGCCAAGGACTCAAAACACAGAAGACAAACCTGTAGCTTTCTGGTACCAGCGGATGATTCTTCAAAACTTTTTATTCCTTGAGCCTTTGACTTTGGAGACTTATTAGTATGTGTTTTACTGTTTCTCTCAATCTCTTTCCCACCACCACCTTCCTCTCTACTTCTTCATCCCCTGCCTTTCTTCCCCATCACTTCTGGGAAGTAAAAAACTCAACTAAAAAAAAAAAGACCCCAAATAGGGTTAGGAAGAGTCAGACATGACTGAACAACAAGAAATAAACTGTGTGATCTTTGCCTGTTATGTTGGTAGGACAGTCACTGGAGGAGGGCTTGACCTATATACTTCTCTTCATATTGAACCAAAATAATATGCAATTCCTTAGTTAAGGTGGGACACAAACAAGTATCAGCTGATACTCAAGTGAATGAGAGAGGTTCCAGTCAAGTAATATATGATGCCAGAATTGGGGAAAGGTCCTTACTGACCAGGGGAGATCTGAGAAGGCTTCATGGAAGATGTGGCATTTCATCTTTTTTTTGAGGGGGGAAACAAAGGAATTGGGGTTAAGTGACTTGCCCAAGGTCACACAACTAGTAACTGCATCGAGTGTCTGAGGCTGGATTTGAACTTAGGTCCTCCTAACTCCCAGGCTGGTGCTCTATTCGCTGTACCACCTAGCTGTCCCATGAAGTGGCATTTCTGCAAGGTCTTGAAGGATGGGTAGGATGTCAATAGTTTGGTATATCTGGGGAATGAAAGGCATTCCACTGGTAGGGAACAGTGTGTAAGGACAAGTATAGGTATATGCAAGTAATATAGTATAAGATAAAATGGAAAATGAAGATAGACAATTATGTGAAGGGTTTTTAATGTCAAGTAAAGAAACCTATGCTTTATATTGATACTACAAGTTAACATTTATGTAACCCCTGTCCCAAAGACCAGTGGGACAGAACTTTCTTCCTAAGGGTGGACAAGAAGGCTCAACCCTTCATGCAGGGCAAGGTCCTTATCTCCACCAATAAGAAGAGCGTCCCATTTCAGTGGGCTTTGGGACAGGGGTTACACTTGTGTAATGGCTTACAGATTGCAAAACACAAATCTCTGAGACAGGGAAGTACTATTATCATTTTATAGATGAGGGAACTGAGGCACAGAGAGGTAAGGTACATTCCTTAGGACCTCGCAGCAACAGAGCTAGAAACAGAATTCAGTTCTTCTGCCCATAAATCTAGTTCTCTGGCTCCATTTCACAATGCTCTCCTGTCACTGAAAGATCTTAGCAAAAGAAACAAAAGAATAAGGACATGACTAAATCCAAGCATTTGGAAAATTAGTTTAGCTCTAGTGTGAGGGCTGGGCTTGAAGAAGGTATGAAAGGAAGGAGAAGCTGCCAAAATACTCCAGGCATCTGATAATGAGGGCACTAGGTTGGTGGCAATGGGAATAGGAAGAAAGGATGGGTGCTAGATATTCAGCAGAAGTGGAATCCATAAAACTTGGTGACCGATTCCAGTTGACTAAGAAGACTTTACTAATTAGTAAATTACTTTGCTAATTATGAATAGGCATTAATGCTAGTCCTTCACTAAAGTTTGAGTTGAATGCCTCATCATGGTAAGGAGAGTTGACCCTAGGTATTTGAGGGCTGTGCCAATAAAGTGCAAGCTTGGGCAGGTCTTGCCAAGCCAGAAAGGCCTTGAGTATCAGCAGCCTTTTGATGGACTATCATTTGAGAACTAGCCTAAATTCTCAGAGAATTGTCAGGCTGGTCTCATGGTAGTAGATGTTTTGGCTATAGCAACTCTTGACGACTTGACCAGCAACTCTTGACCTAGGTTGTACGGAGATGATAATCTGCATTGGTGAAGGGAGCAGAATAATGAAATCATGGGCCCTTAAAGATAGAAAGATTGATAGAATATTTATTTATTTGTTTGTTTTTATGTAAAGAATGTTTTTATTTTATTTTTTCTCAATTATATGTAAAAATAACTTTTAACATTTTTTAAAAATAATTTTTGAGTTCCAAATTCATTCCCTTCTCTCTTCCTCAGAAAGCAAAGTCTTTGATATAAATTATGCATGTGCAAAACATATTTCCATATTAGCCATGTTGTAAAAGAGACCACAGACCAAAAACAACAAAAAAAGATAAAGAAAGTTTTAAAAAGTTTTTTTTGATCTACATTGAGACTTCATCACTTCTTTCTTTTCATCATAAGTCCTTTGATAATGAGAATAGCTGAAGTCATTCATAGTTGATGACTGCAAAATATTGCTGTTACTTCATATAAGGATCTCCTGGCTCTGCTCACTTCACTTTGCATCAGTTGATAAAAGTCTTCCCAGGTTTTTCTGAAACCATCCTGCTTGCCATTTCTTAAGGCAGACTACTTACTAGACAGAGCAAGCCAGTCTGTACACTCAAGTAGTTTATGCTCTAATGGGAGGAAGACTACACAGATTAGGAAGATAAAAGAAGGGGAAGGTCTCCAACTCTGCTGCAAGGCCCCAAGGCAGAGTTCCTCTTAGATGGTGCTAAAATGGTTGGGAGAAGAAAGAAGAAAAGAGAGTTCATGTGTGAATTAGATAAAACATAGTTGGGTCTTTGTTAAAATAGTGGTTCCAGACAAGAAGTCATCAATCTGTAGAACAGGGTGGAGGTTACTTCAAGTAGTCATATATCCATTCAGTGTCTGTCAATATTAAGTCTTACTGATGATAATAGATAAATGCAGAAATGCTCTGAACTTTTTTCAAGTCAATGCCCATGTCTTCTTTTTTTTTCCTCCTCCAGCAGCCCAGATTAGAATAGCCTTGAAATTGCTATGGACTACCTTATCATTCCTTTTTTTAAAAAATCATTTTATTAAAAAGTTAACATTGAAAAAAAATTTTAAATTTCAAGTCAACATTGAACTTCAGCAAAACCAATTAAACTTGCTTTATCAGTTGTTTATATTTAAACTATAAATATATACATTTCTGTTTTAAATTAAACTAAATGTATATAGTATTATTGTAAGAGCTATATAAATATTACCTATTCTTATTACTAGTTTTTTTTTACTCCCTTAAAGTTTTCTTTGGATCCATTGTTTGGCTTCTTGGTCCCAAATTATTTTTTTTTCTCTTCTTTCCTTGGTCCTAACCCCTTTTATCTCCTCCATGGGTTTACCTTTTTAACTCCCTTTTCCTCCCTAACCTAATTTTAAGTTGATTCTTTTCTCCCGGCATGCTCCCTGCTGTTTACAAACATGCTCAGAGATCCCCAATTGTGGAAAACACTCCCCTTGAGCTAACCTCCTATAACTCTATTCCTTTTCACAAACTGCTAGGAAAAAAGCTGTCTAGACTCGTTCTCTACACCTTCACCTCCCACTCATTTCTCAATCCCTCACAATTTCAGAAGACCTTTATGAACTAACGCAAAGCAAAGAAAAAAAAAAGGAAAAATAGAAAAGTGATTGTGACTGAATGGACAAAACAAAGGATCCTGGTGAGAATTTTGGAGGAAAGTCTGAAAAATCGTTAGGAGACTTTATAATGGACATTAATCAATTTAAACATATAATAATAATATTAAGTTAACATTTACATAGTATCACCTACAGACCAGGCACTGTTCTAAGCACATTGACAACTATTATGTCATTTGCTCCTTGAAAGAACCCCTAGAGGTTGGTGCTATTATTATCCCCATTTTATAGTTGAGAAAGCCAAGGCAGAGAGAGTAAGTGACTTGCCCAGGGTCACATTGCTTGTGTCTGACACCAGATGTGAACTCAGGTCTTGAGTCCAGAACTGGTGCTCTATCTACCACATACATAGCTAGTAAGTACCACACCATCCACCATTGGTTACAGCAAATGGAGAAGTTTTGAATGCTGTGGATAAGTTCCCTTACCTTGATAGTGTACTTTCCAGGGATATATGCATTGTTAATGAGGTTGACACATGTATTGCCAGAGCTAGTTCAGTGTTTGAGAGGCTCAGAAGGAAAGTATGGGAGAGAAGACAGATTAGACTGCCTACTGCCTACTGAAGGTCTACAGGGCTGTTGTGCTGACCTCATTGTTGTATGCCTGTGAAACCTGGACAATCTACCACTGCCATGCTGGGCACATGAATCACTTCCACTTGAAGTATCTTAGGGAGATTCTGAAGATCACCTGGCAGGATAAGGTTCCACATACTGAGGTCCTTTCTTGAACTAAACTGCCAAGCTTTCAAACTCTACTGCAGAGAGCACACTCTGACGGGCTGGCCACGTTGTTTGAATGCAGAACCTATGCTTGCCAAAAAGACTGTTTTATGGAGAACTTGCACAGGGCAAGCGCTCATGTGGTGGTCAGAAGCAGCAATACAAGGACACTCTCAAGCTCTCAAAAATTTTGGAACTTATTGTGTGACATGGGAGACACTGGCAAGGGACCACTGAGCACGGCGTGCCCACATCACAGAAGGTGCTGTGCTTTATGAGCAAAGCAGAATTGAAACAGTTCAAAGGAAACATAGGATGTGCAAATTTAGAGTATCCACCTCAAATGTTCACATGGACTATTTGTGCCCGACCTGTGGTAGAGCATTCCAAACTTATATTGTTCTGATCAGTGTATCAGCAAGCACCCCAGCATACCCAGGGTGGCTGCTAGCACAGGTTCTTTGATCAGCTTTTCTAAAGGAAAGCAACTCAAAATGGGCTAACAATCTTACTTTAATCAATCAAACATATATCAGGGGAAGAAGTCAGCACCCTGAACTTCAGAGAATACAAACAAGTTACAAGAGAAAATAACACAATTCAGCAGACAGGGCTTCTAGATGTCTGACCATACCTAGTTAGTCACCAGAGAGAGAAGCACCAACACCTGGGTTTTCAAACCTGGGGAGGGGGCTCAAAGGCTGCCCAGAGTCTCATCTGGCCAAGTCACACAACTCTTTCCAAAGTGAGCCCCAAAGCAAAAAACTCGCATCAGGATATATATAGCCTTCTCCTGGATCAGAGAATGTCACAACCCTCTTGACCCACAGACCCAATCACAAAGTAATAAGGACTGGGCATTCCTGAAGAAAAAGCCTCCCACCACAGGTTCCATGTGACCACATTCAGCCTATTAGGGGCAGGGTATACTTTCAAATCAGGGAAGGTTCTCAGAGTCACTTAAGCCAATCAATGGGCCTAGGGGCAGGGAAAATCTTCAGATTCCCGTAACAGAGGGTTGTGATGTTCTTTGACTCAGGAGAAGGCTATATATACCTCAGAGGTATGTGTATATCCATATATATATATATATATATATATGTATGTATGTATGTATATGTATATATATTTTTGCTTTGGGGTTCTCTTTGGGAAGAGTTGTGTGATTTGGCTATATAAGCGTCTGGGTAGCCATTGAGTCCCTCTACCCCCCATACCTGGGCTGACTAGGTATGGATGTGATGGTCAGGCGGCTGGAGGGTCTGCTGATCTGTTTCTTTGACAGCTTGTAACTTCTGCTTGTAATTTCTGTTTGTATTCTCTGAAGTTCAGGGTGCTGACTTTTCCCCCTGAACTAGGTACACAATATATGATTGGTTGATTAAAGTAAGACTGTTAACCCATTTTGAGTTGCTTTCCTTTAGAAAAGCAGATCTA
>JAQQSW010020135.1:0-10911 GCA_028646575.1 Pseudocheirus occidentalis
TTATTTGTATTCACACAGTTTATCTTTATATTTCAATTTCATCTCTTTATTTCCCACTCTGCAATTTTACTTTTCCTTCCTTTTCCTTTTTTAAATCTTTATCTGATTGTTTCAAATGCAATATATGTATTTTGTAGGAAATTAATCCCAAGATATTTTTCCCATTTTGTTATAACTGCATACCATTAGTTACATGTCTTTCCTTAATTTTGTTAACATTATTTGACTAATAAAACCTACTTAAGTATGAGTGTTTGATAAATGAATTTCTATATTTTTTCTCTTATTCCTCATTCTTTTTTAATGTTAAGCTTCTGAAAAATTTACTCTTGCTTTTGGAAGTTAAGAAGCAAAAGGTCTCCTGAGATATCTAAGGTTTCTTGATTTTTAGTCCAGTTTAGCAATAAACATACTTAGATGAAGAACTGAGAGAACCATTGGGAGGCTATTACGTAGCCTTAGCTAATGCACTGGGAAAAATTCCTGAGATGTACTGGGTAGAATTCTGGATCAGACGTCTGAATGATCTCAGTTCAAAGTCTCACTCCTGACACTTCTTAGCTATGTTACTATAAGCAAGCTACTGACTTTTCAACTCTCAATTTCTTATTCTACAAAATGAATGTGATATGGTAACAGTCTTCTGAAAGAATTGTTGCCAGGCTTAAATGAGAAAACGAAGTGTAAAGCACTTTGAAAACTTGAATGCACAATGTCAATAATATGATGAGAGAATTAAGGATGGGATCATAAAATCAAAATAAAGGGAAATAAGCCTGGGGTCTGGGTAGGTAGGTAGGGAGCAAGGAACCCTAGGTATTGAGAAATAAATAGAGGTTCATTATCTTTCACACTGCTAGGTCTTTTTCATTTGGAAAATTAAACAGCATAGCCATCTATGGTGGGGCATTAATGGCTTTAATGCTGGCACAGATATCTAAGGGGTGCCACTTCTCTTTTGTGGTTGTAACACAAAGAAGGTTGTCCTTTTGATTTGCATTCCTAAGACTTGTCCCCCTTTGAAAGTTTACATGTTAGACAACACCAGGAGAAGGCAAGGAAATGAGATTGTTGATTTCAGAGGAGATGAAGAGGTAGATTCATTCCACTGCTACTACATTATCTCCCTTCCTTCTCCCCATCCAGTTTACTTCTTTATCTTTTCTTTTACATTTATTTACTTTTAGTTTACAACATACAATTCCACAAGCTTTTGAGGTACAAATTTTCTCTTCTTCCCTCCCCTCCTATGGCAACAGGCAACCTGATAGAGGTTCTACATATACCTTCACGTGAAACATTGTTCAAGTTGTAATGAAATTTAACCAATGGAATGAAAAACGAGTAAGAAGAAACAAAATGAAAAAAGAGAGACAGCAAGTAAATTTGCTTCAATCTGCACTCAGACTCCATAATTTTTTCCCCTAGATGTGGGTAATCCTTTCCCTTATGAGTCTTTTGGAGTTGTCTTATAACCTTGTATTGCTGAGAAGAGCCCAGTCTATCAAAGTTAGTCATTACAGTTACAATGTGTCTGTAATTATATACAATGTTCTTCTGGTTCTGCACCCCTCACTCAGCAACAGTTTATATAAGTTTCTCTGGGTTATTATGAAATGTGTCTGTTCCTTATTTCTTATAGCACAATAGTGTTCCATTCATATACCACAACTTGTTTAGCCATTTCTCAGTTGAAGGGCATCTCCTTGATTTCCACTTCTTTGGCACCACAAAAAGAGCTGCTATAAATATTTTTGTACATATGGATTCTTTTTGCACTTGTGTAATCTCTTTGAGATACAGTCCTAGAAGTCGTATTGCTGGATCAAAGGGTATGCACATTTTTATAGCCCTTTGGGCATAGTTCCAAATTGCTCTCCAGAATGGTTGCTTCTGTGCACAACTCCACCAACAATATATTAGTGTTTCATTTTTTCCCCACATCTTCTCCAGCATTTATCATTTTCCTATTTTGTCATGTTAGTCAATCTAACAGGTGAGATGTGGTACCTACGAGTTGTTTTGATCTGAATTTCTCTAATCAATAGTGATTTAGAGTATTTTTTCATATGATTATAGATGTCTTTTAATTTCTTCCTCTGAAAAGTACCTGTCCATATTCTTTGACCATTTATCAATTGGGGAATTATTTGTATTCTTAAAAATTTGACTCAGCTCTCTGTATATTTTAGAATTGAGGCCTTTATCAGAGATAATGGTTGTAAAATTTTTTCTCCAATTTTCTCTCTCCCTCCTAATCTTGCTTGCATTGTACAAAAACATTTCAATTTATGTAATCAAAATTATCCATTTTGCATATCATAATGCTCTCTATCTCTTGTTTGGTCATGAATTATTCCCTTCTCCATAAATCTGACAGATAAACTATTCCTTGCTCTCCCAGATTGCTTATAGTATCAGTCTTTATATCTAAATTGTGGCCAAGGCCAGGACTTTCTGTGTTTCCCCAGGGTTACAATGAAGTTCACTGTGTGAGGTGTGAGGGAGGGATGGTCTGACTGTTTCAGGTCTCAACCTCCCTGCCCTAGGGGTAGAGCTCAGGGATGCTCAGCTTTTGGTGGCTGGTGCCACCTGGTGTCTGCAGATTTACCTGGGGTTCTGGTGTTGTGTGCTTGCTGGCTCTACCTCCCTAGGGTTCAGGATATCCCATTTAGATGCCTCCCATCAAGCACTTATCTCCTTTAGTCACAACACAGTCGCAGCCATACTCTTCCTGTAAATCTCCCTAGCCTCTGGCTGGTTCCACTATTTCAGGATTTCACCCTGGGGCAATATTCTCTGGGATTTTCAAGGTCAACAAGGAGGGGATGAAAACATTTATGGTTTACTCTGCCATCTTGGCTCCTGGAAGTTCAAATAGGTGACTTTCAAACATCTAGACTGTGGGTTGATTGTCCTAGGAGTAACTACCACAGTTGCCACAGGCCCTGTGCTTGTCTCTTACCCAGCTCCAACAAATTCTGTCCTGCAGTAGGTGAATCAGTTTGTCCAGGCTTCCTCCAGCTCTATCATGGTCAGAAGGTTGCAGCCCACATGCTCCACATACTGCAGCACTGCACCCACCCAGCTCAAGAAATCCTACCTGTTGATTTTCTATGTTGTCCTGGGCGGGAAATCTGCCACATTCTGTCTCCTAATGGAATCTGGCACTCTAAAATTTGTTCAGATTCACTTTTTTTTTGCCTTTTTTTTGGAGGGGGGAAGGTACAGCAATTGGGGTTAAGTGATTTGCCCAAGGTCAGACAGCGAGATAAGGTGAGAGAGGGCGGGCGTGTGTGTACGTGTGTGGCCAGATTTGAACTCAGGTCCTCCTGACTCCAGGGGTGGTGCTCTATTCATTGCACCACCTAGCCTCAGATTCACTTTTTAGAGGTAACTGAAGGAATTTATGGGAGAGCTTAGGTGAGTCCCTGCTTTCACTTCACCATCTTGGTTCTACCTTCCCCATCCTATTTAGAAGGGAAGTTACTTCCAGGGAAAATATGAGGGGGAGTGGTCATATCCAGCAGCTGTTAAGGGAGAGGGGAAAAGAGATTGCGTAGAATGGGATGGTGCCATTTCAATATACCAAGAGCTCAGTAGGGAGCAGTAGGTTCAGTGTTTTGAGAAAATTAAGGGCTTTTCTTGTCCAGTTACTTCATAAACATTGGTTCAGTGTAGCCACTAGGAAGCATTGGGATCGTCAGTATCCCACTATCAACCCTACTCATTTTCAACCAATGAAGAGGGTCTCTTTTGGGGCCTCCATGGAACATATTAGGTCCACTTTTGGCAGAGGAAGACAGGCAATGCCTCTGGCCATGTCTTTCTGTGAATTCCTACAAATACTTAAATGATCACTTCTTTTGTGTATCATAGGAATATAAGCATGTTGAGAACAATGATTTCCTTCCCAATCTTTGTATTTGCACATTGTAAGTGCTTAATAAATGGTTATTGATTGATTGATTTTTCTGCTTCTTCCATTCTGAGTGGCCTTTTTTTTCCTTTAAAGTTTTGTGCTGCAAAGCTTCTCAAACTTCCTTGTAGAACAATGACTGGACTGGGCGAGATGTTGGGGCTAAAAGTGTGCTTGGAGAGATGGGCACTTGCAAAAATATCCAGGATACATACCGTCTCCAAGTATGTAGGCAGAGTCTGGGGTGGAGAGGAAGACTGTATTAATATAAAACAATAGTATCAAATGAGAAAGGAGGAAGATTTGGGGCAGCTGTTTGAACATAAGCCGACTACTTTCCTCTCACATTAGTTTCCTCATCTGGAATATGGGGACACTGTGTAACATTTACCTCATAATGATGTTTTAAGAATCAAGTGCAATAATGTACACAAAATGTTTGCAAAGCTTAAAGTATTATGTACATATCAGCTATTATAATGTTATCTGGACAGGATGACATTTATAAAGCAGGTATAAATCTCACAGGAAAATGTTGAACTACGGAGACAGAAGGAGGGCCTGTCAATAGGAGTAAGGTGCAAGGAATGTGCCTCTTCTTTTTCCTCCTGGCCCATACTGTCTGAGATTAATGAGAGAAGCTGTATCTTGTACTATGCAGTGTCTCTTGGAAGGAGTTAGATCTCTATGAGAACAAAAAGATAGAACGACCAGAAGAGGAATAAGTTGATTATAAACAATAGCCTGGGATTCTAGAGACACCAGTGGTATAGGATGGCTGAAAAAAAAAAAGAGTTTGGGAGGGTTTAGAGTTGATGTGGAAACGATTGAAGGGGCAGAGAACCACAGCAAAGGGAGCCAGTTTATGACTATACAGCTTACAGCTCTGAATCACAGGTATTTGGAGAAGAGAACATTTTTTTTTACTAAATAGCAGAATCTTTTCTTTAACATTCCCTCTCCCCTTACCCCTTTCCCTCCTATTTAGTTAAATTTTCCACAGGTGCCACAACAACTAGTTTCAGTGCTATTAAATGGTACATAATGGCTATGAACACTTTGGACAAAGATACTGATTATAGATCCTGGAAAACTAACAGATAAAAAGAGGAAAGCTACAAGATTGGTTGGCTTTGTAAAAGCAATACTAATTACAGTCATTTATATAAACTGGCTACTGTGTTTTTTTTGCCTAATTACTATGCAGAATGATAAAAATGATGTGTTTTAAAAAATCAGATATGTGTGTTTTTATCAGACTGACTTTGTTGTCAGTTTTATTTGATTGGAACAGTAAACTTTCTACATGTATGTGCAGCATAGATTGCTACTTTAATAGTCTGGTTGTCAGTTCACAATTTATGAACCTTAGAGGAAACATTTTCCAGAAGGGCTTCTTTGATGTGTTTTTATTTTTTAATTCCTTATTTATGCATTAGTTTATTCTTAGAAAAATAACTGAGATCTCAGGTATATCGTCTTGTAATACCATTATCCTATTTAGTTTATTTTATTCCTGAAGAGAGATTTTTCAGAGTTTTAAAATATAGCATATAAGAACATGCTTTGATGGAGCAATTTTAATTCTGGAATTTTAGGAGTTAACCACATACTTGTACAAATCATTTCCTAGCACTTTACATGTTGTATAGTTGATGTACTGTGAAAATAAGTGAAATATCCTATATTTATTGAGATTCAAGAGTATAATAATTAGTGGTCTTTTTGAAAATTTTATAGAGTACTCAATGTTTACTAGTCATGATATAAAACTGTAAAACATTTAGGGTATATTTTCTTGTTCCTGATGATTAGCTTGCTGGTATAAATTTTTTTTATCATTATAAAGATTGGGAGTCAGTGTAGCATAATTGATAAAGGATTGACCTTGGAGTTGGTTAGATTTAGGTTTAAGTTATGCCTATGACAAATATAAGCTATGTGACCATGTATAAATCAGCATAAGAGTATTGCTTTGAAATGAGTTAAATAGCCATAACACATTTATGGTGGTCATTATTAAGATGATGTCTATCTCCAAAGAATTGATTGATAATTAAGTCAGTTATTCCCTTGGATTTCTTTCTTTCTTTCTTTTTTTTTTTTCAAATAGGATCTACCATTCTTGGTTTTCAAAAAATCATAGTGAGGCAGAGAGGTTAAGTAAGTTGCTGTATCCTTCATTATGTAGGAAGTCAGTGTTATAGTTGAGAAATAAGATCTGTTTCTGATTCTTACAGTAAGACCATTCAACCAGGCTCCTTTTAAAGGTTAAAAACAAAATGAGAAAAGAGATTTGTTTTCAAAATATTTACACTATTAAAGACTAAGACCATAGTATCAAAGACGTAGAGCCAGTTGAGGTCTTACAGATCATCTAAACCAACTCCTTCATTTTACATGTGAGGAAATTGAGGCACATAGAGGTTGTGACATCCAACATTAGGTAGTAAATTTCAGAACCACTAGCCAATCCTATGCTTTCTGAGATTAAATCAGTGCTCATTGAATTGTAATGAAGTGACTACTCAACTAGAACTCTAGTTAGTCTAATAGGAAGCATACAAGAATTAGGGGTAAATATTTTTGTCTAGTAACAGTAACTTTCTTAGAAGTTTGAATCCTCTCTATAAAGTTCCTTCCTTTCTTCCTCCATCCGTCTGTCCGTCCGTCCTTCCTTCGTTCCATCTTTCTGTCTCCCTCCCTTCGTTCCTTCCCTCCTTCCTTTTCTTTCTTTAGTTATTTTTTCCATACTTCTTTCCAAGTATGGTTCAGAACAATACTCCAAGTGTAGTTATCTAGCTCTAATACCAGAAAGCAGTCACCACTACATCAATTTCCCACCCAAAATAGTACTGTCCTTCTCATTAATCCCAGTGAGATTTGTTTTCTATAGTATTAAGCTTGCCCTGCTGGCCTCCCTCCACCCTCACCATAGTGACCCACACAGCCAGAAAACAGAGAATTATTATTATATCTTAATAAATGTATAAAAGGAATAATTTAAAGTACACTTGCTCCTCTTCTTTACTACAGTATTGAAAATACAGTTTTGTCAAATTGTACATTTCATGTAGTTTAGTATCAATGAGAATCAAAGGTGACTCACGCCTAATAGAAGACTTATTAGTTCAGATATCTTGTAGTGAAGCTTTAATGCATTTTATTAATTTTAGACAATTTTATTAGCTGACAGACTAGTTAAAAAGACATAGTGTCTTGTTTCATGGACATTCCAATTATAATATGGTTAATGATAAATTTTATTCATGTATGAAATATCAAAAGACTTTAGACAAAATTCATTTTAATTTGGAATGTTTTTGAAGATTTCAATGTAAATCTAATTATTTATAGTTATAAAATCCACATATTCCTAAATAAATGTCGAATAAATTAATAAATCTACTACTCAAATCCAATATATGAGTTATTTTTTAAAAATTAACTTTAGTTGTTAAATTAAAAAAACATTTATTTTTTTCTCCCTCTCACCCTCAACCCCTATGAGGTGGGGCTGGGGGGGAGGAAGAGGAGAAAAACCAAAATTGTTGTTCTGTATATGTATAATTAATCAAAATAAATCACCATGTATGTTATGAACAAAAAACATATATCTCACTGAATCTATTACTTCTCTGTCAGGAGGTATGCTCCATCCTTGGTCCTGTGGAATCGGGGGTTGTCATTGTGTCAACTATACATACTTAGATGAGCATTGTGGAAGAGCTTAAAAAAAGACAAATGTCACATTCAGCTTAGAAACAATTGTCTGACTATAACATTTTTCTAGCCCTTTCAGTTCTGGACAAGTCATGGTAAAGATAATTTAAAGGAGGAGGAGCTATGATAATCTGATGGAAGGAACACTGCATTCAGAATTATTACAATCTGGTCCCCGTAGCTTTGATATTGACAAATTGTACGAAACTTATGAAGTGCATTTAGTGGTTAAGACTTCTTAGGGTCTTTGATTCTTCACAAGTAATATAAGCAATTGGACTTAATGCTCCTTCAGGACCCTTTAAACTCCAAAATGGAATTTTTGTGAGGCCTGAACATTTTAGGCTCTGAATTACTTTTGGAGGGGCTCTGGCTTTGGAGTTTTGTCATTGTGTTTTTTTGTGTCATTTGTGTCATTGTGAAGACCTCCTAGTGTGTAAAATCCTTCCCTGTATACAGTAGGATGACTTACCCATAACTTATACTCTTAGAGATATGCCTGAAGTTACTTACAAGACACTTGATCATGTGTCATATGGCTAGTTTGTATCAGTGTCAGGGCTTGAATTTAGTTCTTTATAACTCTTAAGGCCAGCCCTTGAACCATTTCACAATTGAATTGACCATAAATATAAACAATATCAGTAATGTCTAAAATAAATTTTAAAGTATAAAAATCTCAGTTAAGTAAGGGTTTCAAATGTCAAATATTCTTTCAGAGATGGAAAACACAGAGTAAACAATCTATTTTTTGCTCTAATCATCATGCTAGAGATGTTTATTAATATTTTGGAATACTATCATAAGCCTTTGAATTATAGATAATTCAATGTAATTTGAATTATATATGACTGGTGCTGATAAATTAAACATTTATGAGTTTTAAACATCAAACTAATCAGAAGTTAGCAAAAATAAATAGGAGAAATTCACATGAATGGTTAGGCTCCAAATGGATCTAATATGTTTTAACAGAATAAAATCATATATAAAATTTAAAACATTTAGAATATTCCTTGATTATTAGCACTTGGATATTAAGAAGAAAGAGGAAACATCTAAAAATATGTGTAGTGAAAATGAATGTCTTGATTTGCTTGAGTTTCCCCTCATTATCCTAACCAGAAGAATTCTATGAGGACTAGCTACATTGGCTGACATACCAACAATCCTTTGTGGTGACTGAGTAAATCTAGCTGGACATACAGAAAATTAGCAAATCTGAAGTCAATTAAGCTCACAGAGGCTTTGAAGCAGACTTTGAACTATTTGGTGATTTGTGGACTTCAAGAGATAGTCCTACCTTCAAAGACTTTACAGGTCTTGAAGAAAACCTAATCTCCAGAGCCTTCCCTAACTTTGGTTAGTGGCCTCTAAAAGCTATTCTGTTTTTGGAGTCATGTCTTTATCAAGCCTTGAACTGTGAACTGTTTATCACTAAGGGTGCCTTCTGATTTTTGTATCAAAGGTTACAGCCTCGATACCTGGAATTTCTCACTCCCTCTGCCCTTGAGGATGGGGCCCACTGACTCATTCTTTTCTAAATCCACCTTTTCCCCAAATACCTTACCTTTCTTTGTTTACAAGGTGTATACATTCTATCCCATCCATTACCTGGTGTCCTATTCAACACAAGCTGGATAGTACCCATATATATGCTATTTTTTCTCCCTTCCCTGTTTAATAAAAACCTTTAATTTCTTTCCTTTTCAGGAGAAGGGGGATTTAGATCTCAAGAACTGGTTTTTATATTCACTGGTCTTCTCCTTCGGGGGAAAGAGAGGTCTAAATTCACTCAAGAGAATGTTTGCCTTGGTTTACAGTATTTACCTTTAAATTTAGGCATAAGACTAAATGGTACAGTAAATGGTAATATGAAATGCTACTGGAAAATTAGAATAGCCGAAGGAGTCACTCGTCAAGAAAACATTTACTGAAAGTATTGTTAACCTAGAGTCTTTGGTGGTGGCCTGAAAATGTGATTTGAGTTTTTCTTTAAATAAATAATAAAATATGTCTTTTATTTTTACTTAAAAAGACAGCATTGTTTTTTGGCTAAATGAAAAGGAATGAGTAGGGTCTTAATCAGTTATTAGGTCTGGCCACAATGGCAACCAATTGCTCTGCTTCAGGCTGCACACCATTGTCAAGAAAAGAGGAAAGGGGGAAAAATAGTAGAAAACTCTCATCTACACCTCAATAAAATACATACACACAGAACTTCTCCCACTCAAAATAACTAAAGGACTTGATGCTGGGTGATCTTTTGTGGAAAAAGAGGGAGACATTTAAATTATTTGATAGCTAGATTTTTTTTTAAAGTAAGTTATCCCGGGTCCAACTCCTCTCTTCTGGCTCATGTTTGAGTGAGAAGGCACTAAAATAGAAATGGAAAGAATCTACTAATCATGTCCTAAAAGAGATACCAACTCAACAACTCCCAGAAATATTATAGCCAAATTCCAGAGCTCCCAGGTCAAGGAGAAAATACTGCAAGCAGGTAAACAGAAACAATTTAAATATTGTAGAGCCACAGTCAGGATAAAGCAAGACTTGGCATCTTCTACAGTAAAAGATCAAAGGGCTTGGAATATGATATTTTGGAGGGCAAAAGAGCTAGGATTACAACTAAGATTCACGTGCCCAGAAAAACTGAGTATAATCCTTTAAGGAAAAAATGGATATTCAATAAAATAGAAGACTTCCAAGCATTCCTGATGGAAAAAAAACAAACTAGAGTTAAATGGAAAATGACTTTCAAATATAATTTCTATTTTACCCTCTGGTTCTAGAATATCAAGGCAATTTTCCTTGATAATTTCTTGAAATATGATGTCTAGGCTTTTTCTTTCTTTTTTTCTTCTTTTTTGATCGTGACTTTCAGGTAGCCCAATAATCCTTAAATTATCTCTCCTGGATATATTCTGCAGGTCAGTCATTTTTCCAATGAGATATTTCACACTGTCTTCTATTTTTTCATATTTTTAATTTTTATTTGATTGTTTTTTGATGTCTCATAAAGTCATTAGCTTCTACTTGCCCAGTTCTACCTTATAAGGAATTATTTTCTTCAGTGAGCTTTTGTACCTTCTTTTCCATTTGTCCAATTCTGCTTTTTAAGGAGTTTTCAGTGAGTTTTCATATATCTCTTTCCATTTAGTCAATTTTGCTTTTTAAGGTATTCTTCTCTTCATTGAATTTTTTTGGCCTCTTTTACCATTTGACCTGTTTTATTTTTTAAGGTATTATTTTCTATAGTATTTTTTTTT
>JAQQSW010020136.1:0-10911 GCA_028646575.1 Pseudocheirus occidentalis
AATCGTATCACTTTTCTTACATAATTCTTCATGATTTCCCTCAATTGCTGTGTCAGTTCATTTTTCCATCAATATTATTTTAGTGAAGTATGCTTGTTTTCTTATTTCCCCTCAATACTTCTTTTTTTTATAGTATTGTTTGCACTGTCTTATAAATTTTAATACTTTATACATGGCAAATTCTAACTATTATAATTCATAATTGTCATTCTTAACAAATTATTTGATCCACAATAAAACTTGGAGGTGTTTTAATTATGATTTATAGAATTTTTAATATTTCTTTCTTTTGCTCACTGTTAGCTTGCAATACTTTGGACCTTCATATCTTTTAATAATTTTATTTACTAGGAAATAGCTTTTAGAGACATATCTGTGTAACTGCATGTTTCTACAGATACTGAATTCTATAGACAGATAGATAGATAGATAGATAGATAGATAGATAGATAGATAGATAGATAGATAGATAGATAGATAGGTAAATAGGTAGGTAGATAGATAGGTAGGTAGAGTATTGGAGGAAACTTCTGTATAACGTAGTACAAAACTTTCACATTATACCTAAACTTTGGCTCAGAAACTTTTCCCAGTTTATCCTGAGAGTAATTAATAAGGCTAGTATATGTACCTTGATCGACTTCTAAATTTAATTTTTTATTCCATATACTATTAGTCTCCAAAGTAGTTCCTAGGGAAACTAGGTTGCACAGTGGATAGAATGCTGTGCTCAGAATCAAGAAGACCTAAATTCAAATCCAGCTTCAGATTCATACATTCCATTTGATTCTGAACAAGTGTAAAGCCCATCACCAGAAACTCTCTTTAGTATGGCTACTGTGAATAGCTTTAATATTCTAATTGCATAGTATAATGAAATCTCTCTTTATTAAGCAATAAACTAAAGCATAACATTTAAAGGAACTAAAGAATAACATTCACAATCACATAAGAAATTATTACTAAGGTGGCCATATAATCTTAAACAAAGCATATCATTCAGTACATCTTATAGTCATTTTTAAGGGGTAGCAGAAAAAAAACACCACACCCCTCACCCCACACACACACAAGCCACTATAAGTCAGGATCTCCTCATTCAATACAACATGTCTAAGTAAAGTCTTCTTTCATCTTGACTAAAGGATGGCTTTCAATGATCCTTTAGCCAATCATTCTTTTGGTAAGCTCCTCCAACTGTGGGCTCCATGTGAATATGTTAGGTCTATTCCAGACTCAGAAGGCTTTCAAATGCCCTTAGGCCTATTAAGGGCAACACATTGTATATTGTTTCCAGCAAAGACTCTTGATACATTCAATGGTATTTGAATAGCTAAAACAAGCAAAGTACTACTTTGTTTGCCATTACAAGTCATTTAACCTCTGCTTCAGTTTCTTCCTCTATAAAATAGAGATAATAATTGCACTTACCTCATAGACAGTCTTAAATATCAAATGAAAGATGTATAAAATAAATCAGTGCATAGCACATAGTAGGTGTTTAGCATATGATCATTTCCTTTATAAATAACGATGCCCTTCCTTCTAAGTGAAATGCACACAACAATCAATTGTAACTCAAGAAAGATAAGATATGCATTTATTTTTATTGAAACACTGAAAATGAATCAAACTTATTTAATATTTAATATATGGATCAACATTGTCTATTTCAATTGGTTCCTGTGTAAGATTTTCACATGTCAGATATTATGCACAAAATATCTAAGGGAAGAGTGGAAGGTCCATAACACAGAGAAGTTAACAGTGGTGCCCTTGGTTGCTTTCAGCTTATTATGACATATTACAATTTTAATTAATATATGCATGATAAAATAGATTTATGTATTATGTGGTCTAGTTTTAATTAAATTAATCTTTACAAAAAAAGGCAAATGGCTCAAAGTATTCTTATAGTTTAACTGAGAAATGAAGATTATAATAATAATAAAATAAGTGTAGAGGAAACCATTAGAAAATGGATGAACTGATGGTTTCCTAATTTCTAATATTAATTCTTCATGAATCACAATATAATGTAGAAGCAGTAATAATTTAATCAAATTTAAGCAGATGTTGGATAATGAGGATAATGAAGATTACCCAACATTTTAATCCATTTTCTTTATTGATGAACGTTGTCCTATATCATATTAAGTGTATCATAATAGGGAATGTGTATATCATGCCTTGTGTGTTATGTGTATACTGTTTTGTAAGAAATGGAATATCAGGAGGAGTAAAAGCAGTGACTTTCTTGAAATTTCCTCCAAATGCCTCCAAATACCTGTAAAAATGACTCTAAACAAATTCTAGAGCTTCAGAACCCTCAAAATTAAAGAGTGAAACACATCTATAACTCAAGACAGCATGAAAGTTCAAAAGGAAGGGTATATCATACCAGACTGGAAAGAAAGCACAGTCTGGTGCCAGTGCAGTCAGTGGACATGGGGCCATAGCAGGCTTCAGTGGACTGAATTACTGACAGCTGTGGCAGGTTCCAGGCTTTTCAATCTACAAACACCAAGAGAAGTATGGAAAGTCCAAGGGGGATCTCAATGGGACCTGTGTAAAAAAGAAGTGTGAGCAGTCTGATCCCAGCCCCAGCGGGGGAGAGGTTGTAGAAGCAGCAGAAGCAGTTTCTTCCAGAACTCTGGATACACAGATCATGAGGGATGAAACAACTGACACAAATTCCCTGAAACCCAGGAGATTACACCCATGCCCTCCCACCCCCACTCCCACCCCCATATGAAGGAGAGTCTTACTTTGACAAAGAGTTAGAAAATCAAGTATTTGGCCTGCAAGATGAGTAAAAAGCGTAAAAAAACATCACACTGTAGAATATTATTTTAGTAACAAAGATCAAACTATGCAAACAGAAGACAACAAAATGAAAGCTTCTGCATCAAAAGCATCGAAGATAAGTATGAATTGGTCACAAACCATGAAAGACCTCAAAAAAGGATTTTGAAAGTCAAGTAAGAGGAGTAGGGGAAAAATGGGAAGATAAATGAGAGTAATGGAAGAAAATCATGACAAATGAATCAACAGTTTGATAAAAGAGACCCTCCAAAATGCTGAAGAACATAACACTTTAAAAAAGATAAAATCCAAATGACAAAAGAGGTCCAAAAAACCAAAGAGAAAAGGAATGCCTTAAAAAAGAGAATTGGCCAAATGGCAAAGGAAGTCAAAAGCTCACTGATGCAAATGATTCCTTAAAAATTAGAATGGAGCAAATATAAGCTAATGACTTTATGAGAAATCAAGATACTTTAAAACAGATCCAAAAGAATGAAAAAAATAGAAGACAATATGAAATATGTCATTGGCAAAACCACTGACCTGGAAAATAGATCCAGGATAGATAATAAAAAAGTATTGGACTACATAAAAGCCATGATAAAAAAGAGCCTAGATATCATCTTTTAAGAAATTATCAAGGGAAACTGCCCCAGTATTATAGAACCAGAGAGTAAAATAAAAATTGCAAGAATTGACTGATTGCTTCTTCTAAGAGATCTTGGAAGGAAAATTCCTAGGAATATTGTAGCCAAATTCCAGTGTTTCCAGGTAAAGGAGAAAATATTGTAAGCACTCAGAAACAATTAATGCATTATTGAAATATAATCAGGATAACAGAACACCTAGCAGCTTCTACACTAAGGAATCTAAGGACATGGGATATCATATTCTGGAGGTCAGAGAAGCTTGGATTAAAACCAAGAATCACCTACCAAACAAAAGTGAGTATAATACTTCAGGAGAAAAATGGATATTCAATAAAATGGAGGACTTTCAAACACTGTAGATGAAAAGATCAGAGCTGAATAGAAAATAGGACTTTCAAATCCAATAATCAAGCAAATAGTGGAAATATAAACATGAAAGAGAAATCATAATGGACCTATTAAAGTCAACCTGTTTATATTCCTACATGGAAAGTTGGGATTTGTAACTCATGAGACTTTTCTCAATATCAGAGTATAAATTCCTTTTCCTGACACTAAAATCTATAATATCCTACCTGCAATAAACTTTACAGAATGCTTACAAATCACTGTTGAAAGTACTCTATGTTCAAGCCAAATTTTTTTCTTCAGTTTTAACTATATATGATACTCTAACTCTTACCCCATGAGTTTGAACAAGTTGTCCCTTCTTCCTTTATTTCTATAAAATATGTTTTTTACTATATTTGTACAAATCCTAAGTGTATCTTGCTAGATAACTTTCAATTCTTTTATGAATATAATTACTTTTCTGTAATTTCTCATGCTAGTTTCCTTTCATTTTTCGTCAGTTCTTCATACTAAAAATGTACCTCTCTTTCTTTCTTTATCTCAAAATAGAGATCCTAGCCTTATCTCTCCCCCAATTTATTACTCTCCTCCACACTTTCCATGACTCATTGAAACAGAATTACAACTTTTCATTAAGTCTGAGGAAGTTGGGGTTGGGGAAGACAACTGCTGTGATCAACATGTAGGGGCTGGAGTAAATATTATCATCATTGAGGTCACAGATCCTTTCCTTGGAATTATATATTATACTTCACTAAATTAATTGATGTAATATAATCTTCTTTCAGTAAAACTGTAAAAATGAACATTTTTCTTCTGTGTAGTTTTCTAAAGTTTACTAATGTTGTGCAGAGAATAACAGCGAGCTGAGACCTGGGTTCAAAGTAAATTTAGGTGTGGATTTTTTAAGGAAGTGTGCAACTACGGAGTGTTCACTCAAATCACTAGTGATCCACCCAGGGTACAGGCTTTGGTTATAAAGGCTAAACACCACAAAAACCACAACCATGGATGGGAGTTAGCAAAAGCCATGATGCATAGAAGCAAAGAACAGCCATTGGTTAGAGCCAATTTGGAATATGGCACAAGGGTACAAGGGGGCAATCATCCTGTGACTAGGAGGGGTCCCTCATAGAACAAGTGGAGGGCACAGGGTGCAGGGTTGTAGTTTGCAATTTCCAGAACAGGGTGGAGGGTCATGGGGTAAAGGGGACTTGAATTTCCCAGAACAGGCTTGGTTTATGTTCTGCGTGAAGGGTGTGCTTGGTCAGCAGAACAGGACAGGGTAGTTTCCACCATAACCCTGAGTTGAACCTTATACACTTATGCTGATTCAAGGAAAATATATAGAACACTGATTTGAGGAAGGAGGGAGTGAGGGGACTATGCCTTGAGCAATGCCCAGGCATACCTTTAAGCAGTTTCAAGCTATTACACGGTACAGTATAGAGACAAAGAGAGAAATATAAAAGGGGCTTAATGGTGGGCCACAAATTGGGTGATGTGTAGTGACCTGTGATTTGGATTTGGGTACAACATTCCCCCTTCTTTTCATGAGAGTGTCAAACCATTGAATCACCCTCAAGAATAAGGTCAAAGGGAGTGGGTGACAGGGGAGGAATTGCAAGAATCTAGTATTTAAAGCTATACAATTAAATGCAACTGGGAAATAATACATACAGGGACAGGGGCAGGGAGGAGCTCCCTGCCATGCTAGAAAGCTAGAGAGGTGTTGGAGGAGGGCATAAAAGGGAACAGATTGTGGGAGGGGCCTTACAGTGGAATCAATGTTCTGGGTTGGGGGGTAGGGGCAAAAAGGGGAGAAAATTTGTAACTCAAAACCTTGTGGAAATGAATGATGTAACCAAGAAAATAAATTAAAATTAAAAAAAAAGAATAAGGTCAAAGGTAGAGAAGGCATGACAATATGGGTATGGGGGGGTTTCCTTACAGCACAGTGTGACAAGAGTAACAGCCACCAAGCAAGCTTTGGTCCCCCACAAACCTAACAAGTTGTCACATTAAGGGTCTGGGTTGTAATTTCCATTAATTTGGTACCAACACAATAGGAATAACATACAACAAATAGGTTACCTAAAAAGATTCACATGACATATCACCATTATCACAGATAAAATGATTAAATACAAATTCAAAGTAATTACAAGCCAAAATGTGAATTACAAAAACTACTAAAGGCAGCACAGTACCATACTCATAGCAATCAAAATTCTCACACCGGAAAGAGGGTTTATAGGGTGAGGAACATATGGGCAGGGTCCTTAAAAGTCCAGAACTGTCCATCTTCCAAGGTGACCTCACAATGGGGGAATTATGGAGTCACAGTACAAGACAGAATGAGAGGAAGATGGCTTGAACAGTCTTAGCTTATGAGATTCTCCAGAGCCTCTGCTTTCAATTCTGGAGTTGGAGCTGCTTTCACTTGGTTGTGGTGGAGCTGCTTTCACTGCAAATTGGGTGCTCATGGTGACCATTATAAGGGACTTTCTACTTGAGTTCAAGAACAGAAGCTGTGTGTTTCCAAATCAGAAGGGAATCCTTGGGCAGGAACTGATGGAACAGCCCAAATATCAGGACAAGCAGGACCTCTCCAACTGAGTTATGGAGCTTAGACTATGTGTGCTGTAATTATGGAAGTATTAGTAAAATGGTGTACAACAACTGTGGAGGTGGGCTAGAGGGAGTAGAATGACACAATTCTCATGGGTTTCTAAAGTAACAGCCACCAGAGCTGATTCTTTTCTGAAGAAAGTATCTACAAACACTGAAAGATATTTATAGTCAGCAGCTTTTGCTTTTACTTCAGTAAAATCTACTTCTCAATTGCAGACTGAGTTCCCCTCAGTCTCACTCCTAGTGGGGCTATAATGTAATCTAGATGGGGAATATAATACCTTTGCCTTAACAATTTCCCAAGTTTTCGGGAACCAAGGTGCATGATCTCATGAAGTCTGCCTGCCTAGTCCCTTCCCAACCGATTGTCTCCTCACCCCTTCTTAAGCCACGTAGGAATCATCTGAAAGTGAGTAAGGAGGAGGAGGCAGTGACAGGGAAAAGGGGAAGCTGTGATGGGGAGCAGTGGGCAGCCCCAGAGAGGGCAGCAGCATGGGCCACGGCAATAGCCAACAAGTTGCTAACACTAGTATTTTTTTTTCCACAGAGGAACCTCCACTGAATTCTAAAACTTTTGATTATTGAAGCTTGTCACCAAGAATAGGGGCAAAACAATAACGGAACCACAATTCCCTAACTTTAGAATGTCAGCTCCAGGCAAGACGTATACCAAGCTGCTAACAGCATGGAGCCAAGCATGAGATTTTCCAGGTGCCTGTGAGGAAACCAAGTCAGGGAAATCCTACCTTGGCTCATGCAGAACGATCATTCCCCTGACCTTCCTTTGCACCTCATACTGATATCTTATAGAGCCTGGCATCATGAGTCAGTGGCTCAGGCAGTTCTTCTTAATACTTATACCTGGAGTTTGACTCAAAGAAATAGCCAATTAATATTTCCATCAAATCTTTAAGGTACACTCTCCAATAATCAACTTAAAATAGGTTTCTAAATTTATAGTCTTAGATTCGTTGAGAACATATGAGGAACATTTATAATTCTGAGGAACATCTGTAATTCTTAGGTTTTTCTCACAACTATATTTAAAACAAGTCCTCAACAAAAAACTTAGGATTAAATTTTAACAAGTAATCTAACCAATTGCATTAATACCCAGTTGTTGTTTTATCACTTTGAAATGCCCAATTATTCTATGTAATGCAAAAACACAAATATACTTTACCTCAATTACTTCAAAAGTTTAGCCTTACTCTATGGGATAATGTTTCGTTATTATACTGTACATCAGACTCTGGAAAAGAGGGTGTTTAAAGGTTTTACTCTTTGAGGCCAAAACTTTATTCTTTATGATCATGCAGATGTCTAGTGTTTAATTTTATACACTCATTAATCATATCTATACATTTACATAACACTTAGAAAAATATCTATTTATTTATTTTTAATTTATTGACTTGTTTATTTACTTTTACTTTACAATATTCAATTACAGAATCACTTGAGTTTCAGATTTTCTCTCCTCCTTTCTCCCCACTCCCTATACCTATGGTGGCATACAGTCATGTATAGGATCTGCAAACACTTTCAATTGTACAATAGTCTGGTTGTATATAAGCATTGTAACCAATGGAGAGAATAATGGGAAAAAGAAAAAAAATAAGAAAAGAAAGAAAACCAAACATGGAAAAGAGCAATAGAATGTGTTCCTTCAGTCTCCACTTAAACTCTGGTCATTCTAGATCTTTGAGTGTAGATATCTCCTATTGTGAGACTTGTAGAGCTGTCTTTTCACTCTTCATTGCTGAGAAGAGTCCAGTTTATCAAGGTTGGTCATCACACATATGATGCATCTATGAAAATGTACAAATTTTTCCTGGTTCTGCTCTTCTTACTTAGCATCAATTTGTATAAGCCTCTCCATGTAATTATGAAGTCTGTCTCCTTCCCATTTATTATACCACAATAGTATTCCATTACATTCATATACCATAACTTATTCAGCCATTCCCCAATTGATGGGCATCCCCTAAGTTTCCAGGTTTTTTTCCACCACAAACAGAGCTGCAATAAATATTTTTGTACATATGAGTCCTTTCCCCACTTCTACAATCTCTTTGGGATACAACCTCAAAAATGGTGTTACTGGGTCAAAAGGTATGCAATTATTTATAGTCCTGTGGGCATAATTCCAGATTGCCCCTGATAATGGTTGTATCAGTACACAGCTCCACCAACAATGCATTAGAGTTCCAATTTTTCCACATGCTCTCCAGCACTTGTCATTTTCCTGTTTTGTCATCTTAGCCAATCTGACTGGTGAGATGTGGTACCTCGAAGTTGTTTTGATTTGCATTTCTTGAATCAATACTGATTTAGAGCATTGTTCCATATGCTTAAAGATATCTTTAATCTCTACATCTGTAAATTGCCTCTTCATATCTTTTGACCATTTATTAATTATGGAATGATTTGTATTCTTGTAAATTTTACTTAATTCCCAGTATATTTTAGAAATGAGGCCTTTATCAGAGGATGCTAGCTGTAAATATTCTTTCCCAATTTCCCACTTCCCTCTTAATCTTGGTTACATTAGCTTTGTTTCTACAGAAACTTTTCAATTTAATGTAATCAAAATTATCCATTTTGGATTTTACAATGCTCTCCAACTCTTCTTTGCTCGTAAAGTCTTCCCTACTTCATAACTCTGACAGGTAAACTATTCCTTGCTTCCCCAGATTATTTACAGTATCAGCGTTTATATCTAGATCGTGCACCCATTTAGACTTGACTTTGGTGTGTGGTGTTAGATGAAGGTCTATGCCCAGTTTCTGCCATACTACATTCCAATTTTTCTACCGTTATTTTTGTCAAATAGTGAATTCTTAACCCAGAAACTGGGGTCTTTGGGCAGTATATTACTATATTCATTGACTACTGAGTCTTTTACCCAATCTATTCCATTGATCCACTACACTGTTCTTTAGCCAGTACCAGGCAGTTTTGAGGACTGCTACTTTATGATAGAGATTAAAATGGTACAGTAGGCCACCTTCCCTAACATTTCTTTTCATTAATTGCCTTGATATTCTGGACTTTTTGTTCTTCCAAATGAATTTTGTCACTATATTTTTCTACCTGTATAAAATAATTTTTTGGTAGATTCATTGGTATGGCACTAATTAGTAATTTAATTTAGGTAAATTTGTCATTTTTATTATATTAATTATACCCAGCCATGAGCAATTGATGTTTTTCCAATTAGTGAGATCTGATTTTACTTGTGTGAAAAGTGTTTTGTAGTTGTGTTCATAAAAGTACTGGGTTTCTTTTGGCAGGTAGATTCCCAGATATTTTATATCTACAGTAACTTTAAATAGGATATTTCTTACTATCTCTTCCTGTTGGACTTTGTTGGAAATATATAGGAATGCTGAGGATTTATGTGGGTGTATTTTATATCCTGCAAGTTTGCTAAATTTATTTATTATCTCAAGAAGTTTTTTACTTGATTTTCTAAGATTCTCCAAATATATCATCATGTCATCTGCAAAGAGTGATAGCTTAGTCTCTTCTTTGCCTAATTTTATTCCTTTGATTTCTTTTTCTTCTCTAATTGCTACTGCTAACATTTCTAGTACCAAATTGAATAAGAGCGGTGATAGTGGACATCCTTGTTTCATCCCTGATATTATTGGGAATGCTTCTAATTTATCCTCATTGCATATCCTACTTGCTGATGGCTTTAAGTAGATGCTACCTATTTTTCTAAGGAAAACTCCATTTATTCCTATACTTTCTAGTGTTTTTAAGAGGAATGGATGTTGTATTTGCTCAAAGGCTTTTTCTGCATCTATTGAAATAATCATATGGTTTCTGCTACTTTTGTTGTTGATATGATCAATGATACTGATGGTTTTCCTAATAGTGAACCATCCTTGCATTCCTGGAATAAATCCAACCTGGTCAAAATGTATTATTCTTTCATAAGTTGTTGTTGTCTTTTTGCTAATATTTTATTTAAGATTTTTGCATCTATATTCATGAGGGAGATTGGTGTACAATTTTCTGTCTCTGTTTTGTCTCTCCCTGATTTAGGTATCAGTACCATATTTATGTCATAAAAAGAATTTGGTAGGACTCCCTCCTTGCCAATTTTCCTGAATAGTTTGTAGAGTATTGGGATCAATTGACCTTTAAATGTTTGATAAAATTCACTAGTACATGCATTTGGCCCTGGGGATTTTTTCCTAGGGAGTTGTTTGATGGCTTGTTCAACTCATGTTTTTTTTTTTTAGATGGGGTGGTTTAAGTAATTTACTTGCTCTTCAGTTAGTCTGGGCAACTTTAATTTTTGTAAATATTCATCCATTTCACTAAGATTATCAAATTTATGTGCATACAGTTGGGCAAAATAATTCCTAATTACTGTTTTAATGTCCTCTTTATTAGAGGTACATTCGCCCTTTTCATTTTTGAGACTCAGAATTTGGTTTTCTTCTTTCTTTTTTTT
>JAQQSW010020137.1:0-10911 GCA_028646575.1 Pseudocheirus occidentalis
CTCCTCCCTGCCCTGCTAGAAAGCTAGAGGGGTGTTGGAGGAGGGCATAAAAGGGAACAGATTAGGGGCCTTACAGTGTGATCAATGTTCTGGGCTGGGGGGTAGGGGCAAAAAGGGGAGAAAATTTGTAACTGAAAACCTTGTGGAAATGAATGATGTAACCAAGAAAATAAATTAAAATTAAAAAAAAAGAAATATGCATAGTCAAGCAAAACACTCTTGTTGGCCGTGTAAAAACGTTGCATCTTATTCTTCATCTTGAGTCTGCTCTTCTCTGTTGGGAAGTGGCTCATCCTGGTCTTTGGTCTCTTTGCACACGTGATTTATGATCAGTGTCCCTAAGTTCTTCAAAGTTGTTTCTCTTTATGCTGTTGTTATTGTATAAACTGTTTTCCTGGTTCCTCTTATTTTACTACGCATCGTTTCCTGCAGGCTGTCCCGGGTTAATCTGATACCCTCATTTTTGTCATTTCTAATGGGACGGTGAGGTTTCGTTCTAGGTATATGCTTTGTTCATTCATTCCCCAAATGATGACTCTTATTAGTTTCTAGTTTTTTGTTACTATAAAAGGGACTATTACACATATTTTTGCAGATGTGAGTATTTTTCTTCTTTCTTTCATTTCTTTGTAGTATAGGCCTAGTAGTAATGTTTCTGTGTCAAAGGACATGCACAGTGTGGTAATTTTGGGGGGGGATGGTTTGAATTTGCTTTCCAAAATGCCTAAATTGATTCATAATTCTTTATCAATGTCTTCTTTTCCTATAGACCCTCCAATATTTGTCTTTTTTGCCAACTTTGCCAACTGAGGGGTGTGAGGTAGAACCTCAGTTTATTTACTTAGCATTTTTCTTATTAATGACTTGAAAGACATTTTCATATAGCTATTGGTAGCTTGAAAACCACTTGTTCATATTCTTTGACTATTTGTCAATGTACAATGGCTCTTATTCTTGTAAAACTGAATCAATTCCTTATATACAGCATATGTCCCAAAAGTCTTAGGGTAGTTTTAAGCTTAATTACAAGATGCTGTGCATCTTGAAAATAAGGTCTTTATTAGAGGAACTTGCTGTGGAGATTTTTTTCTTCCAGTTTCCTAATTTCAACTGCATTCAACTTTTACCTCTTCTTAATTTTTTCCCAATTTATGACCATCTACCTTCCCCCTCCCCGCAGCTCACAAATGAAACAAAACAAAATCTCTGCAATAAATATGCATTTGTCAAGCAAAACAAATTCCTGCATTGGCCATGTTAATACCTACATATATATATATGTATATGTGTATTATGTATTTATAAAGAAGAGGGTGGTGAGATTGGAAGGCATGTGCTCTAGGTTCAATGTAATCTACTTATGCCTCCCCTTCTTCCTCCTTCCCTGTTCTAGAGTCAAATGGCAGGTTCTTATCCCTTTCTTTCCTTTTTTTCAAACCTCTCTTTGTGATCTACCTACTTGGTTACAGCTCATTTTCCTTAGGATGAATTCCTCCCTTAATCTGTCTTTCCTCTTACACCCTCCTTTTTGTTCATCCCTTTCTCTCCTGCTTCTCTGTTCCAATCCAATCCAACAAACATTTATTGAGCACCTACCATGTGCTAGGAACTGTGCTAAATGATAGGGATATAATTACTAAAAAGAAAGCCATCCCCTGCCCTCAAAGAGCTTACAATCAAATGGGGGAAAGACAATACACAAAAGGAAGCAGGAAAGGCGGAAGTCACAGGAGGGGGTGGGAGTACATCTTGTTCTATGGAGCTGAAACTAGGCAGAGCAATAGATGCAGAGTGGAGTGAGTTAGTTGCCAGTTGAGTGAAATGTATTTCTATACCCAGCTATGTGGGTATGTATTCCTCATTTTTTGAAGGTTCAGATAAGAATTAGTTTCAAATGTTGTCTGCTTCCACAACCACTTCCTCCTTTTTGTATTGTCTTCTCCTGGTAAATCTCAATCATGTTAGATCATTTTCATTTCCCTTCTCCCCATTCCCTTAGTCAGTGGATTCCTTTGCCTCCCCTTTTCTTTCAGTTTTAAAGGTCATTAAAATATATCAAAGCCCTTCCTTGGCCCTCTGCCCTATTAGATTCTCTTTATAATCTCTGATGATGATAATGTTTTGAGAGGACATGTGTATCATCTCTCCATATTAAAATGTAAACCATTCATTCTTGTTTAGTTTATTGTTATTACTCACGCATATTTACCTTTCTATGTTTCTCTTGAGTCTTGTGTTTGCATTTCAGAATTTCTTGTAGTTCTGGTCTTTTTTATCAGGACTGTTTGGAAATCATCTATTTTATTAAAGGCTTTTTTTCTGCATCATTATATTCAGTGTTGCTGGGTAAGTTACTTTTGATTGTAAGCCTTTATATTTTGCCTTCTATCATATTATATTCCAAGCTCTCCACTTCTTTATAAATGCCATTGATAAATTTGTATGATCCTGACTGACTCTTTGGTATGTAAATTATTTCTATATGGCTACAGTTTTCTGGCTGCAGTATTTTTTTCTCTGACCAACAGTCTCTAAATGCTGTTTATAATATTCCTGGGAATTTTATTTTGAGGTTTCTTTAGAAAGGGGACTAGTGGATTCTTTCTGTTTTCACTTTGTCCTCTTGATTCTAAGAGAAAAGGGAAGATATGATGTTTACCTCTTTTTTTTAAGTCACAACTTTCAGATAGTCCAATATTTCTTTTACATCACCATAATTTCTCCAGTATCCTTCTGTCTCCCACTTCCAGAGATCCACACCATATAATAAATAGTATTTTTAAAGACAGCAAAGAACAAGAAAAAGAAAAAGAGGAGGGAAATCAGTATAACTGATCAACATATGGAAAATGTTTAAAAATATGTGTAGTGTACAATACTTCATAGGTTTCTCATCTCTGTGAAAGGGTGGATGAGAATGTCTTTTTATATCTTTTAAGGCTTATTCTTTATATTTTTGTAATATTCATTTTTATATTTTCCCCCTTCTTTCCATTTACATTGTCATTCTTTATATTGTTCTCTTCACTTTGATTATTCATTCTGCATTAGTTCATGTAGATCTTTCCATGTTTAACTATTCATAACATTAGTTACTTTTTTACAACACAATAACATTGTCACATTCAGGTACAACAATTTGTTTATCCATTCTCTAGTGAATTTCTACTTTATTTCTAGTTCTTTGCCCTATACTATATATATATATATATATATATATATACATATATATTCCATATACATATGTATATATATACTATAAATATTTTGCTGTATATTGGTACTTATCTATGGCCTCCTTAGGGCATAAGGCTAGTGGTGGAATCTCTGGGTAAAAGGGTATGGACAGTTTGTCATTTTCTTTACATGATTTCAAATTGCTTTTCAAAATAGTTGTACTGATTTACAGCTACACCACTAGTGTGTCTGTTTTCCTATAATCCCTCCCAACATTAATTATTCTCATTTTTCATCATCTTTGCTAATTTGCAGGATGTGAGGTAAAACCTCAGGGTTATTTTAATTTTTATTTCTCTTATTACTGATTATTAGTCTGGTGATTCTTAAATCATCTTCTTTTGATATGTTTTCCAGATGAGTTATTTTGGATATATCTTTTGTTTGTTTTTCAACTATTTTTATATTTCTTGTTGTTTCATGGAATCATTACTTCATTTTAATTTTCATATAGTCAGTTGATTAAAGTTTTATACCTCTTGTGTCAAGCTGTTTATTATCTTTCCTGTTACTTCTTCCTTATCTCATTTCTTTTCCAATTTCCCTTAGCGCCTTCATTTATCTTCCAATTATTTCATCTAGTGCTTTCACTTCATTTATAAAATAATTTTGGCTCTTTAAAACCAAACTTTTGCTTCATGTCTTCTAAGAACTGTAGTTGAACTTGTGCCCAAGTTCTGTTGTTCTTTGAGGATTTGTTTGTATATGTTTGGGAGTTGTCCCCTTCTTCTACAATTATGTCTTGAGCATCCCTATGACCGTAATAATTCTTTATAGTGGAATTCTTTTTCGTTTGTTCTTTTTTCCAACCTTCCTTCTTGACTTTGGCCTTTGTGTTAGAACCAGCATTGGAGAAAGAGACACACAGCTGTTACTTCTGTATTTATTCCTCACTAGTATACAGTGCACATGACCACTCCTTGAACTGAAATGCCAATGTTAAGCATAGGGTCACTTCCCCATCCACACTGGATCTGTGACCTTCCACTTGTTAGTGAGTGGCAGAGCTTCCAGGTAGTACCTGTTTCTTCTTATTGCACAAGGTCAGACCTCTTAGTGTCATATTTGGAACCTCTTCTCCCTTTGGTGTACATTGCACATGGGGAGGTAAACCCTCAGCAGTCTTTCTGCTGGTATGCTCCAAATGGCCATTCCTGGCTAGACTCCATCCCCAGTGTATGCAGACATCTCTATCTTTTTATGCTGATTCTGGCTGGAAAAAAAATGACTCAATCTAATTTTTTTTCGTTGGACCTGCTAATCAAGACTCAACCTGATGTGTTTTCTAGATTTTCAATGGAATAGTTGTAGGAAAGAACTCAGCTGTGTTTCTTCCTGGTACTTTGGCCTCTTAACTGTTTTTTTTCTTTCACCTTTTTTTCTGCTAAAAAAAAACCTTATCGCTAAAAACATTTTGTCATATTTTTTTTCTTCATTCTAACATTAACCTAATTGGGCCATTAATTAGATATCTGACACTCAGGGCGTGAATAATTTGGTAACTTTCAGCCTATAATTCTACATTGCTTTGCAGAAAGGTTGGACCAATTGATAGTTCTACACTAGCATATTAGTGCCTGATTTTACACAATCCCTTCAATATTATTTCTGGCTTTTACTATATCTGCCAATGTGGTGGTTGAGAAATGAAATCCCAGGGTTACTTTGATTTGCACTTCTCATTATTGGTGATTTGAAGCACTTAAAAATATTGTCGATAGTTCATTTTCCCTCTTTTAAAAACTGTCCCCCTCCTTTGATCATTTATCTTTTTGAGAGTGGATCATGAACTTAATTTTTCCCCCAGAAACAGTGTAATGCAAATTCAAAATAGATCAGGCTAAACTCAAAACTCCAAGCCCACTAATAACAGAATCCCAGAATATTCAAGTTATAAGGGATACAGATCAACTCATACTCAAAAAGAAATCTCTCTGTGATATTTCTTACAAATGATTATCTATCCTTTGATTGAAGTTCTCCTAGAAGGGTGAAGTCAATAGTCTTTAGTAACAGTGAATTCTATTTTTGGCCAGTTTTAGTTATAAGAAGTTTTTCCTAGCATATATCCCAAACTTTTAAGTTCAAATAATTTTAAAATGGATAAAAACACTTCCCTTTATTATTAAAAGGAAGGTTCATGAAGCTTACATATATATGTATGTAATATATTATATATATATTACATATAATATATATATAATATATGTAATATATATATTTATAATATATATTTATTTATATATATTTATAAAACATTTCCTATACTTGTACACATAATTATCATTTTTTTTGTCTACCCTTCAGGTTGATGGGACTGAAGTTTCATGTCAGTTGGATACTTCCAAGAAGGTTCTCACCTGTCATGTTGGCTATCCTGCTGTCAAGAAGGATCAGCAGGTACTCTTGGCATCTCACAGTTCAAGTATGCCTTAGCTTCAGTACTCCTAGGTCTTCATCAAGTTATGCTGATTAATTTAGCAGCTTCACAAGCAACCTCACAAAATGAGTAAAGAAAAATGACTCATCATTCTAAACAAGTTCTAAGTTGATGGCATCTTTTCCCTTTAGATGCTTATTTGAATTGGATAAATTAGGATTTTTCATGTATTCTAGATTTTGGGAATAACCCACAATCTGTGTCTGAGTACTGTATCATCTAAACCTATCGCCTGACACTTTTGAAAATGCCAGGCAGGAAAGTCCAATGTCTATCTCCCAACACTATCTCAAACATAATACAAATATGATAAATTCAGGGAAACTATTTGGTACTGGATTTCATGTGCAGAATGGCAATGTAAGCTTTGGAAAGAGAAATGGACATGAAAGTGAGTCTCGGTTTGTACAGAAGAAAGGAAGGAAGGGAGGAAGCGAAGGAGGAAGCGAGGAAGAAGGGAAGGAAGGAAGGAAGGAAGGAAGGAAGGAAGGAAGGAAATGAAGTGAGACAGGATACATTAGCAACCTTAGTTGAGAATGACAAGAATGTGGCAAATTTCTGTATTTTGATGTAGATAAAATTAATTGTGTTTGCTGCTTTTATAGAACACTTTGCTGATTGAGTGATTTATGAGAACATCTCTGGAACTCATTTATATATGTATCTATTTCTTTGGATTTTATCTTTGTAGGTGTCTTTTAATATAAACTTTGACTTCAATTTCCAAAATCTTCATAATCTGGCACGTATCCGTTTTCAAGCTTTAAGGTAAAATATCATTAATTGTGAAGAGGCAGTGGGTAAGGTTTTATACTGTGTACATTTAAAGTAGCATCTTAATTGTTTTCATCCTAATCCTTTTTTTAAATAGTGAGAGTCAAGAAGAGAAGGAGGCAGACAATACAGTCAACTTCCAAATCCCCTTGCTGTATGATGCAGAAATCCATTTAACGAGGTGGGTGGAGTTAACACAGCTGACAACAGATGTGTCTGTAATATATTGCTTTTTGCACTATTAATGTGTCCATTACTGAAGAGTCCTTTTCTTCCACTAACTAGAATGCCTTGCTATGTTAAGAGTTAATATCAAAAACCTTTGCCCAAGTTAACCAGCCGGCTATCAGGTAGGTTTTGAGTGATGCTTTTGGAAACTACATCACTGTAGCCTTAGAGATCTATTCAGTCTCATGTTACCTGGGAGGGGCTTTATACCCATAAGAGTTTCATATTCCCAATAGAAAGCTTCCAAGTTTCTACCAGTCAGCCACCACCTCCTAACTACATCATTAAGGAGTAAGGAAGCCTTACCATGGTCAGTAGCCACTATCTATGTGTCTGAAAACCAAAATTGTATTCTTTAATGCAGAAACACATTGTACTATCCACACATTGGGAGTCAGTGAAGATATAATTGATGACTAAATGAATGAAGGCAATGATAGTACAAAGCTTAGGTCAAACATGAAAAGGTAAGAGAAGTCTGAAGGAAAATTCATAATTTTTTTCTTTCTGAAATGGAAACCTGTAGAGCAGCCGCTGAAGCATTTTGGCTGGTAATAGTCACAGTGATTGTTTGAGGAAACTGATGTTATCAGTGAGCATCACACATGTTATAAAAATCTCAGTGTGTTCATACCATCTGCTTGTCTCATTCAGAAGTGGTTTGGCAGCCTGAACGTACCGCAGATGTGCTCAAGCCAATGCCCGTTAAACACTGGGTCAGTAGTGCTATAAAACACATAGGTTACTGTTCTAAATCTGCTGAAACACTCAAGTGAACTTCTAGCAAAGCTGGATGCCCTCCTTGGTAAGGTGAATTACACCAGTGGCAACCCATGAACCAAGTATCCAGAGGCTGCAAGTTGCTATTGCTTCTTTGTACCAGCCCCAAAGGTGCCTGATATCTAACAGGTTGCTGAGAGGGGGGAAAACCCTTGAATACAAGGCTGTGAGAAAATGGGCCCAAAATAAATGAATCGTAATTTGGACACAAATGGAAACAAAGTCTAGGTCACTGCATTCAAGACTTGAAAATCACTAGTAAATATTGCCATTTTTACACTGCACCATCATTGTTAAAGTAAATAATTGAGGTCAAGTGTATCCATCAGAGATGGTTAGTATCAGTTGTCTGATTTTTTTTTATCCCAACTGTATCACCTCTTTCTTTTTCTGAATTGTTTGTTCTCATTTGTTTCTTTCTTACTTTTCTGTACAGTGTTAGCCTAGGAATTGCTTTTAACAGGAAATGGATATGATGGTTTCTTTTTGACTAATCACCACCTATATATTTGTGTTTGCATTATTATCTTTGATCTAAAAAAAATACTCAAGTGATTGTAACATGCAAGTGTCTGTGGTTTTAGAGCAACATATTTTGGACAGAAATATCTTCATTTCAAGGGAAAACAAAACACCCTGTGCTTTCATGGTTTATAATCCTCAAATCTCATGCCTCTCAAAAATCAAGGGAAATGGCATAGTTAAATGTCATAAGCAGGTATGTTGAAATACCCTCCAGGTGAGCAAATAAAAGTTATTTATGAAGCAGAATTGCTTTAGGATGGATCTTTAAAAGTGGAGCAACCCTTAAATAAGAAAGAAAAATAAAACATAATTCCTTTTATTCCACAACAGGGATTTAGGAAAGTAGCATATCATTACCCAATTTAGAATTTGGCCAGTGTTCCCAGAGCTTACACTCTCTGGAAGGTACTATGGAATCTTCCAAGAACACAAAATGGAAAACCTTCAGTTCTTCAGTAGGGTTTCCTCTGTTTCATGGAGGTTATAATAAATTAGTTTGTCTCATCCAAACACATTAACAGATTTGATATAGATAACAAATATATATATATGCATATATATGTAGGTATGTATGTATTTGTTTCCTCATGACACATTTTTCTCTTAATAAATTGGAAAACTATAATCACAAACAACCTTCCTCCTCCAATAAAAGAAATTCCTTATAAAAGAAGGAAATTTTAGAACTTGAGGTTCCAAAAGAGACACAAGAACCTCCTCCATATAAGAAAATGTTGCTTCTAAGTTTTGCAAAAATCTAGCTGGTTGCAGCACCACCCTTGGAGTCAGAAGACCTGCATTCAAGTAGCAGATCTGATATTTAGTAGTCAGCAAGTCACTGAGAGAAGGGAAATTTTAAAATGATTAAAGGATAATAGATCTAGATTTGGAAGAGACCTCAGATGGCTGGACATAGTACAACCTCCTCAGTTAACAGATGAATTAACTGAGGCCAAAGGAGATTTAAGTAAGTTGACAAGATCACACAGACTTCCAGCATCAGAGCTGAGATTTGAATATGGGTCCTCTAACATGAGAGCCAGTCCTCTAACACTGCCTCCCAGTCATGCCAGCCTCATGGATATGTCATGAAAAAAGCACTTTGTAAATCTTAAAGTATGATATATATGAAAGCTATTATATAGATTGCGTGTATGTCTGCATCCATACACACACACACACACACACACACACACACACATTTTCCCTTGTAGTGAATGAGTTGTAAGGGATGAGCAGATGGCCATTCTAAAAGAAAAACAGACTAAGGGGTATACTTTAACTCGGGTATTTCTACCCCAGATTTGGACCAATCTTCAAGGGCTCTGGAAAGGAGGAAACTCTTCTTTCTGGTTTGCCCAACTCTATACATTGTAGATACTTTTTAAAAATATCACTTATAATTAAGATTTGAACAGTGTTAAACCTGGGTTTTCTGTTCTAGGGCCATCTTAGGTTCACCTAGTTCCTTAGAAGGAACTTTTTTTCCTTTACTTTCTTAAAGGAAGCCTCCAAACCAGTTATGACCCAGTGTGAGTTGAACCTTAGTCTAAATCCTAGTTCTCAAAGTTTGATCTGGAACCAAATTAATCTCTTCTGTAGAGAGTTCTTAATCTATTTTTATGTCCTGGACCCCTTGGGTGATGTCTGGTGAAGTCTATGGATCTATTCAAAGAATCATGTTTTTTAAATTCAGAAAACAAAACATGTAATTAAAATATAATTAATTCAATTAATAATTTAATTTAATAATTAATTAATAATAAATACATGAAATACTTTGGGATTACAAAGGAAACCAATTATATTGAAAAATGCAATTGTTAAAATATTGAAGAGGGTTAACAAGCCGAATATTTTAAAATTTTGAAGTACAATTATCAAACATTATTTACAGTGTTAATGGAATCTGGTTTAAGAACTTCTGCTCTAGCACAAAGGGAATGAAGAAGTATGCTCCAGCCTACATTCACCCTTTAATAAATACTAGAGGAACTGATATAATAAAACTCTACTTCTTGAGGGATTTTTGTTTTTGTTTTTCTTTTTATTGTCATGCCAACAGTAATTTATTGGGTATTGGGAAACCTGGGTTTATGTCCTATCTTTGGTACTACCTGTGTGACCTTGAAAAGTAATATCCATTCTCTAGGCCCATTTTCTCACATGTCAGTTGATTCTTTTACCTTCTTTCCTACTCCAATATTCTTTGAAAATATGTTTTAAGCCACATACTTTCTAGTCAGCAATATCATTTATCCATTCATCAAGGTAGTAAGGCCAAAGATTGAGGACTGGAGTGGAGAGTAGATTCCATTTAATCTAACTCCATCATTTTACAGATAGGGAAGCTGAAGTCCAAAGAGCATAAGGAGCTTGATTTGGGTATTGACCAAAAGCAGGGCTGGAACTCAGGTTCTCTGACACCAAATTTCTGGGGTTCATCCCATTATACTATATACACTGAATGAACATTATTTGAGTATTTTTCAATGCGAAATTCCACAATGACAGTAATTTTGTAAAGTGGGCTAAAGTAGGATAAAGTGATTCACTGCTCCAGGAGAGCTTCTAGTTGTTAATACAATAAGGTAGAATACAAGTAATGCTGGACTGGGAATTGTAACCCTAGATTTCTCTGGTCCCTAATGGGATACTAATTAACTACATGACCTTGAATATGTCATTTAATTTCTTGGCACCTGAGTTTTCATAAAATAAGGTAATCTCTAAAGTTACTTTTGGTTTTAAAATATCTAATTTTAAATTCACATTTCTCTCATTCAACCTACATTACTGTCTTTTAAATAAAATTTTAGCAGATGCATAATAAAGAGACAGTCATTTGTTTTTTTAATTTATTTTATTTTTTTAAAATTTTTTTATTATTATTTTTTAAAATAATTTTAATTTATTTTCTTGGTTAC
>JAQQSW010020138.1:0-10911 GCA_028646575.1 Pseudocheirus occidentalis
AGTGAGGGTTTTTCCAGTTTGATCTCTGTATATTTGAATTTATCTCCTACCTATAATTTCATTTTTAAAATCTATTTTGAGATCCTCCAAGAAGGCTTTCTGGGCTTGAGACCAATTTGCATTTCCTTCTGTCGTCTCCAGTGTGTATATTGTGTCCCTGTTGCCTTCTGAATTTGTTTGTTTTTTCTCACTATAAAAAAAGATTTGATGGTCCTAGCCTTTGCAGTTTCCTTCTTCCCCATTGTGAGCACCTAAGTCCTGGATTTTTGAGTACATATCCAAGTCTGGGGTGCTGGAGTGTTAAGCTTCTCAGGTTGGGAGGTAGGGGCTTGATTGCTGTAAGCTCTGAGTGTATAGCCTGTGGCCAATAGCAAGACTCTCAGCGATTCCCCTGAGTTACCCTGAGGCTTACTGAGTGACTTTTTGGGATTGGATGGTTCTGCTCCTTCAGGTTTTGGAGCCTGTGTCCCTGAGCTATGATTCAAGCAGGTTCAGAGCAGGCTACAGCTGAAGGCCTGAGGCAGAGCTGTGGTTTGCTGATTGGGCCAGTGGTGCTAAATTGGCTTTTCTTGGTAGGGCTTGCTGGCTCCACACTACTGGGCTTAGACTCTGTATTGTCCTCTTTCCCCTTTCCTCAGCAGTCCCTCGGGCTGTTTCCATTGATTCAAGATTTTACTGTGATTATAACATTTTATTCCAGACTTTTCTTGGACTGGGAGGGATTTAGAGGAGCCACTAAGCTTTATTCCTCCATCTTGGCTTCTGGCATTGTGGGTGTATAAGTTTAAACATCCAGATTGCCCCCGCAGAACCTGCTGCCCCTGCTGTGGGCCCCCAGGTTTTTTCCTATCAGGTGGGATGATCCTCCGTCCTCTGGTGATATGGATGCAAACCTCTCAGGCTGGGTGAATCTTCTGGTTCTTGGTCCACTCTTCTCTGGTCTCTGCTCCACGTTGGTGCGGCTTCCTTGTGCTCAGCGTTTTTCTTATCCCAGGCTGAGTAGGCACTTTCCTGGGCTGGGAATCTGCCTTGCTCAGTCTCTCAGTTTGTTCTGCCACTCTTGAATTTGTTCAGATTCACTTTTTAGCCTTTAGTGCTAGAATGGCTCTGGCTCAGGTTGCAGATTCTCCCCACCATGCTGGGGCCAGGCTGTGACTCCAGGCTGGGCTGTCCTTGGCTCCCGACTTATTGTGATGGGTCCCTCCTGCTGAACTGCTTTCAGGGAGTTCAGAGAGTTCAGGGAGAGACGTGTTCTTTGAAGTTTTGTGGATTTTGGAGCCCTAAAATTTGTTGTTTTATATGTATTTAAGGTGGCTGTGCAGGAGCTGCTGATCCTTGCTGGATCTACACCACCATCTTGGCTCTGTCCCCCTCCTCAATGACTTTTTATTTTGTCTTTGTCATTTATGGGATGAGAAGTCTGGAAACCACCATAGCTACTGGTGATTCACTCTCCTGAAGTCTGTTCTAGTCAGTCTGGGCTACTGGTCAGAGTCACCCCAGGTCTGAGACCATGAGACTCACTTGGGATGGTGCTTGGCTCCCAGTAGGGTGCAATGGACCCTTACTGTCTGCCTGCTGGGCTACTGTCATCCAGAGAGTTGTTTCACTCTGTTACTTTCTGGGTTATATAGTACTAAAATTTGTTTAGAATCACATTTTACATGTATTGGATGCTATTTGTGTAGGAGCTCACACAGTTTCTTGCTTCTCTGCCATCTTCGGTTGGCACCATGATGTCAATTTCTTTAAGAAAATATTGATTATTTGTTCTTTGATCAAATCATTATTTAGCATCAAATAATTTAATTTCCAATAACCTTCAATCTATTTTTCTATTGCCCATTTGTAAATGTACCTTGAAACCTTGTCTACATCTACTAAGATTAGAGGATTTTAGTGTTCATGATTACAATCTACAAATAAAAAAAATGAAGGAAAAGAGTTCCAAGAATGATAATTTTATTAGTAATGGCTACCAATTTGTCAGTCCACAGGCACCATGGCCTCCTCATTTGATACAAGACCTCATTGATAACGGATAGAGAATTTTCATAGGTAAAATTGAGGATCATTAGAAAGGAGAACAAAAAAAAGAAATGAGAAATACTGATCACATTGATTCACTCTGGCATTTACAATGTTTGATTGGCTGGATATTCCAAGAGTTTCCATCATCAGCATGGCTGTGTATCTCATGTCAGTCTTTCTGGAAAGCACAGGGAACCTATGGAGATTTTATTACGCTCCTTTTCCCCTTTATAATAATAGAGCACTTTAACAGATTAGCAGTTTTCAGGATGTAGGTGTTTCTAGTCCCATGTCACTGTAATTTGTGGTGTATTGATTAAGGACTATCATCTATAACAAGATGTTTAACAGGAATAAGGAACCCTGCCCTTCAGCTGATGTAATCATCAAGGGAAATAATAAACATGAAAGTGAGTGATTTAAAGATACAAGTATATATTGAGCTCGTTCTTCATTCTGGGCACATGCCTGCATGCTATAGATCCAAAGACAAAGAGAAAACAGTCTCTGCCCACAAGGAGCTTACAGTATCCAAAGACTCCTAAGGATCATCCCCATGAAGCTTTGGTGCCTTCTGTAACTCATACAGACTTTCTCAACCCTCCCCTAAAATCATATTCAGTGTATTAGTTATAAGAGCCAGGGACAACCCAAAAACTCAACACCAAAACTCCAAATGCAGTGTGGGTGACTCCTCAGAAGATGAGGATGGTTCAAGGTCTTTTCTCGCTCCCAGAGAAGACCACCCTACAGGCCTAGCTAGGCCTAGACTGCCCGAGGAAGGGCACATATTTTGTAAGGGAGAGGAGCTCTGGTCAATTGAACTTCAGGATCTAAGATCAGCTGTGTGTTTGTGGGAGCTTGGAATGTGAAATTCTGGAGCAGGGAAGTGAAGAAAAGGAAGAGCTCAGTCCGAGCCAGCTGTTCCCCCAGGCAAGCCCTCTTCCCTGAAAGGCAAAGAGATAAAAAAATGTATAATCCATTTCTTGGCAAAGGCAGTGGTTTGTGGTAAGACATCCCCAGGTGAGGGTCTGCATCATAGCATTGGGATGGACATTAGGGCTGTACAGTGACTTGTCTACAGCTACAATCCTAATATCAGTAGAGTTGGAATTTGAACTCAAGTATTTCTTGCTCCTTGTCTGGCACCATTATCTTTCATGGTATGCTGCTGGTGACCTCAGAGAATTAGTGTAGTTGAAATACTGAATGTGTTAATAAAGGACCTGTTTTCAGTTATGTCAAGATATTAAGAGATACCCTGTTCCCAAGATCTAAGGCCCAGAAAGCACACTGTTCCCTGACCTTAGCATTACAGTAATCCTTAATCCTCTAAGTGATCTCACCTTCTGGCTGTGTGTCTTGTTTTCACAAGCTCAAGGTGTTCTCTAAAGGATCCGTGATTTTTATATTAATCAATAAATGCTTGGATATGTTAGGGCTCCCCATATTTCCCAGGACCCTGGGACCCAATGTGAGGAAGCCTAAAGTTATCTTTCACATCTTTTGACATGCTCACAATCTCTGTTAGATTCAGGGCACCAGTAATGCAGTACCTGGTAAGTAGCTAGCACCTTCAACCCATGGCCTAAGTATATTGAGGCTGTGCCACTTCCACTCTGGAAGCAGGGACCAGAATTGAAAGAAAGGAAAAAGACCAAAAAAGATCAGAACAAAAACAAAAATAAAGAATCTGATCACAGAAAGTTATTGTGGTGACAGGGAAGATCAAGACAGAAATGAAGAAGAGGAAAAGAATGTCAAAAGACCTAAGGATAAAACCCTAAAGAAAAGGGGAAAATGGTCTCAAGCCCAGACTGCCCTAATGAAAGAGCTTGAAAAGTTGCTTACAATAAAGGAAGGAAGGTAAAAAAAAGTGGGAAAATACATGAGAGTGATGCAGAAACGTTATGAAAAAATAAGTAAACAGCTTGGGAAAAAATACTTGAAAGTACTATTGGACAAATGTAAAAGAAGATACAAAAATCAACTGAAGGAAACTATTCCCTAAAAAGTATATTTGGTCAAATGGAAAAGGCAGTCAAATAAATAAATGAATGAATGAATGAATGAATAAATAAATGAACAAATAAACAAACAATCAAATAAATAAATAAATAACCTCCTTAAACTTTAGAATTGGGCAAATGGAAGTTAATGACTCTATGACACATCAAGAATTCATATATGAAATTCAGAAAAGGTATCTAAAATTCTGCTCTTTTAAATTTTGTTGTGAACGACTTTCCCAATCAATGAATGTAACTAGTATATGCTCCATCATGTGATTGTGCATTTCAGAAACTAGAATTTGCAAACTTCCTTAATGTTAAACATTTTGGTAACCCTTGGGCTATGGACCTTCCTCCTGCAGAGTGTGGCTCACCTACTGAGAAAGGCATAAATGCCTCTTTCTTCTTAAATTGTCCATTCTCCAGAAAATGTTCTGGGTTGAAAGCTTCTGGGGTAGCCCACTCCTTGGGGTCCTTATGCAAGGCAGTCAAGTTGGTCCTCAGAATGGCCCCCTGCAACAAGAAAAAAGAAAGGAGTCCAAGGAATTTTGAGGTGGAAGTGACCCTGGTTCACCCTCTCATTCTACAGAAGAGGAAATTGAATCCTTGAGTAGTGGGAAATAACCAGCTCTGACCACAGATTTTTTAGTAGCTAAGCCTTTTGTAGAAATCAAGACATCTTAGAGCAGGGGCTCCCAACCTGTTTCAGGTCACAGAGTCATTTGAAACTTTGAACCCCTTCTGAGCATTTTGTTTTAAAATGAATCAGATAAAACATGTCCAATTATAAGAGAATCCAATTATATGGAAATGCAACCATCACAATCTAAATAATACAAAATCTAAAAATTGGGTTCATGGACCCTAGTTAAGTACTGTGCCCTGGGAGACAAATATATTTAGTATTGTAAGGGATTGTAGAAGTTCATGTGATTCATTTCTCTCATTTTACAGATGAGTAAGCTGAGACACGGGAAGATCAACTCACTCAAGGTCTCCTTAAAAGGGGCAGATGAACCCAAAGTTCCTCATTTGAAACTGCCAGTTTTGGGAAAGGTTAAGGCCCAAAAGCTCTGTGTGATGTGTCTTTAAAATGGTATCTGCCACTTCTGGAACTACATTCTACCTAAGACTTACTTATCACTTAGGTTGTAAATGAATAAGCTTCAAATATAGCAATGTGCCTAAAATTAGTAAATTACTTAAGAATTCTTAAAAGAAATATCAGATCATATGAAAGATTAATGGGACTGGAGATAAGGTCAAAGTCTTTCATACAAGATATTTAAAATATAGGATTGTAAATTGAGGGCTAGAAGCCTTCCCTTTTTTACACATGGGGAATCTGAGGCGGACAAGTGAAGTGACTTGCCCAGTGACCTACAAAGTGAGCACCTGAGAGTGGTTTTGATCCCAGATCTTCCTGATTCCAGTTCCAGGTCCTCTGCACTAGTGCCTTGTTGGGTTTGAACCTCCAGGTTTCTTGTGTCTAACTAGAAAGACACACCTGGTTTTGTTTAGAAAATCTGGTTTAGAAGGAGCGGTCCTCATAGGAAGAGCTCAGAGCGTCATGCAAAGAATGGGGCAGAGAAGGAGGCAGTGAAGTGTGTGTGCCCAGGCATTCTTGTATCCTGTTTGTTTATGTGAGTAGGAGTGGCCCTGTCTCTGGGCTTAGAGATCCTGCAACAAATACAATCTTCAAACTAGATCATGGTAGTACTCTCTGCTTTGCCAAACAGGTAAAACATGGTGTTAGACCTGGGAGCAACCCAGATGCCTTCCCCATCATTTTACTCCACAAAATGGTTACATGACTTACGCAGGTTATACAAGTCAGCACTTGAACCCAGGTTTTCCTAACTCCCAGTTCTGTACATTCCTCTCTGTTTCAATTGGTCTCTCTGCCTCCATATTTAAACTGTCTTCCTTCACACTTAAGTTCAATTCATTCTACTTCCCTAAAATATTCCCTTTCTTATCTCTCACAGCTCTCTAATTTCAATCCATCCAGCCTTCAAAGCCCATATTGCTCACCTCCGCTTCAGAAAAGTTATCCTCATTACCTTGAATCATCCTCAGTTTCCTGCCTCCTGATACAAGATTCTCACAGTTGCTGTGTGACCCTGTGCTAGACACTTCTCCTCTGCCTACCTCAGTTCTTTTTACTGTAAAATGGCTGTGATAATATCCCCTGCCTCCCAGGGTTGTGAGGATCAACTGAGATGTTTCTAAAGTTTTTGTAATCCTTAAAAGGCAACAGAAACAGAACCTATTTCTTTCATTATTTTGTTCGGTATTACTTACAGAGTCTTACACATAGTGAGCAACTCATTAGATGAAGAAGGAATAAAACTTGGGACATAAAACCTAAATCTAAAATTCAGCAGCACTTAGCACAGTGCCTGACACATAGTAGGTGCTTAGGAAATTTTTACTGATATGAGGAAATCCTTTCGAGGTAATGGAGCTCTGGGAAACCAGGAGCTGGAAAAATGCTTTGTTCCTCATGATTTCCTTTAAGTCTCCATGACCTAAATTGGCTTCTTGGAAAGGGGGAGCTGTCTTAGAGATTATATCTGCCCTGGGCAGTCACTGGAGAGAAATCCAGGGAATGGGAGATGGAAATAACTCCTTCAGCATCCTGTGCTCAGGGTCTGTCTGGGTCACTTTACCCTCTGTGACTGAGAAACCATTGCTCTCTTGGAAAAATGCTTTGTTATGACCAAAAGAATCTGGGGAAGGTTCAGGCTAGACTCATCTTGCTTATATTACCATGGAGTCCAGAACAGTTGGAGAGATATTTAATGATCATCTAGTCAGAGCCAAGGGTGCATTACATATGGGGATGCCACATATGGGGAGCCTAAGGGCACAAAAATCATTTAAGCACAGGATACAAATTAGGCTTGAAACTCAGTCCCTTTGCTCTAAAACCCAGTGCTTTTTGCTTCTCATTCAAATGTAAGGAGGAAAGATCTTAACATTCTAGTCCAATCTTTCTTTCTCCTTTTATTTCTTTTAATCAAGGGGATCCTTTGACAGACATACAGTGTAGCTTATACACTCTTCTTTGAATAATCTTTTTTAAAGTGTAAAATAAACTTTACAGCTTACAAAAACCCCTTGCTTACCTGAAAATAATTAATGCATACATACATATATATATGCACATATATATACACACATATCCATATGTAAATTTATGCATATATGAGTATATATATTTTAAAGACCAAATTCATATATCCTAGACCAAAAACTTTTGTTTTAGAGTATATTTCTTCTTTCAACTTTTTAAAAATCTAATTCATTTTTAGTTTTCAACATTGCCTTTTGCAAGATTTTGAATTATAAATTTTTCTCCCTCCCCTATCCCAGAACTGCTGTGTTGATATAAGCTAAATACATACCCTTATATTAACCATATTTCCACATTAATCATGTTCTGAAAGAAGAAGAAGAAAAGAGAAAAACCAAGGGAATGGAAAAAAAAGAGAAAATAGTATATTTTGATCTGCTTTCAGATTCCATTATTCTTTCTCGGGATGTTGAGAGCATTTTTCATCATGAGTGTTTTGGAGTCTTTTTAGATTGTTGCCTTGCTGAGAAGACCTAAGTCTATCATTGGTAATTGCGCATTGCTGCTGTCACTGTGTACAATTGTTTCACTTCCCTGTGACTCTTCCTGAACACATGCAGACCCTGGAGTCCCTTCAGGTTCATGGGAGAAAAAAGTTTACCTTTGGCACATGGTATCCACCCACTGTGGTATCAACTGTGGCCATCCTGGAAACGTTGAAAGGAACAATGTTACCCATCCTCTGAATTTCATGAACGGCTGCATAAGTGTAGGGCATATTCTCCTTGTCAGCCATGGTGGGCTGCCTCGATTGGCCAACCACTCTGTCAATCTCAGCTTGTATTTTACCTGTAAAGGAAAGTTATTATTTGTAAGGGCCCAAGTAATAGCTCCCTTATATGAAGTGCTTTAAAGTTTGTGAAACATTTTAGAAATATAATATCATTGGATACTCACAGCAATGCCAGGAGGACAGTGAGATTAATATCCAAATTTTACAGATTAAAATGAGGCAGAGGGACAGCTAGGTGGCACAGTGAATATAGAACAGGGCCTAGAGTCAGGAGTACCTGAGTTCAAATCATGCCTCAGCCACTTCACGCAGACACACAGACAGACAGACAGACACAAACTTGCTGTGTGACCTTGGGTAAGTCACATAACCACAACTGCCCTCCATTCTCCCCTACATAAAGCAAAAATAAATAAATAAATAAATTGTGGTACACAGGATTTAAATGACTTGTTCAGATTCACAAATAAAGTGTGATTTAAAATCAGGGCTTTCCCAATTCATCCAGTTTTCATTGATCATGTGGGAGAACTTGAGTCAGAACTGGAGTTGGATGAAATTTTGGATTGGCATTTCATCAAAGGTGCCAACCTTTATGAACCAGAAGCAGGCGTCTTGACTCATTAATAGCAAACAAAAAAGTTTGTGTTGTTGGGAAGACATCCAGGAATGTGCTATCATGGAAAGCATGGTGGAGTTAGAGACGAGAGACCTGGATTCTAATTTCTGCTTAATCTCTTATTTTTGAATGTCAATAAGCAGGTCATTGAACCCTTTGGGTTTTGCTTTCCCCATCTCTGAAATGATCAGGTCAGACTAGTCTGTCAGTAATGTCTTTAAATTTGTTTATGTATATTGTGTGTGTTTCCCTAGGTTTATATTTAGTGTGCAATGATACCTGACTCCAAGTCAACCAGCTGTAGAAATCAAATGCTGAAGAAAAAGATAGTAATTTTAGAAGAAAGATAATGTGGGTCCTTCTGTGAGCTTATCCCTGACAAAGCATTTGTGATGAACCATGTAGAGAGAAACAAAATATTTCAAATCTAGTCCATAAGCATTTGATAAGCACCTACTGTATGTTAGGAACCAAACTAAACAGAGAGAGAGAAAGGCAAAAAACAGTCCCTGCCCTTAACGTGCTCACAGTCTAATGATGGAGACCACAAGCAAATGAGACACCTGCAGGATCAATTGAGGATATTCACAGAAGGAAGGTACTAAACTTAATGGGAATTGGGGAATCTTTTCCCAGAAGGTGGATTTTTATAAAGGAGTAGAAGGGTGCCAGAAAGTCAGGGGGCAAAGATAAGGAGGGGAAACAGTCCAGGAATAAGGGGACAGCCAGAGAAAATGTCCAGAGCCAAGAGATGGAGGGTCTTGTTGGTGGGGCAGCCAAGAGCTCAGTGGCAGGAATCAAAAAATAGATTTCAGGGACTAAGGCATAAAGAGTCTAGGAATATAAGAAAGGGGAAGTTTATCAATGACTTTGACTGACAAGCAAAGCAAATTTTTTTTATTGTGGAGTTGATACTGTGACACTGGAGTTTTTTGAGTGAGTGAAATTATTCAATGATAATTGAATGGGGGATGGATTGGAGACGGGAGAGACATGAGGCAGGGAGACCCACCACAGACTCTAGCTGCAGTCCAGCTATGAGGGGACGGGGGCCTGAAACTGTGTGGGAATAGTGTCAGAGGAGAGGAGAAATTCAAGGTGTTTCAAAGGGGAGAGGAAGCAGATCTTTGCACTTGGTTAGATGGGTGTGTGTGAGAGTTTATGAGGAATAAGGAAGCCTCCTAAGTTTTGAGACTGAGGGACTGAGTGTTGTGTACCCAGTGTAGTAATAGGGAAGGTAGGAGGGGAGGGGGGTTTAGGGGAAAAGACTTAGCTGTGCTTTGTACACATTGAGTTTAACATGTCTCTAGCATTTGCATTTTAGTTGTACAGGTAGTTGGGGATGAGAGAGTTCAGGTTTTCAGAGAACTTAAGGCTGCAAAAACAGACATGAGTATTATTTGTATAGAAGTGATAATTGAATCCATAGAAGTGCATGAAATCTCCAAGGGAAATCTTATACAGTTAGATAAGAAGAAGACCCAGGAAAAGAGCCCTTTGAAATAATTATGGGTGTGATCTAGACGCAGGTGTGACCTGACCTGAGAGCAAGTCAAGGGGAACTGAGGATAGATGGTCAGATAGATGAGGGGAGGAGGCAGAAAGTGTGTTATGAAACTCTTGAGAGGAAAGACTATCAAAGAGATTGCCTCAGAGCTATAATTTTCAGGTTTTGTAATATAAATTTGTAGTTGATAGTGTGTGGTTTTGTGGTTTTCCTGACATACTTTTAAGGGATATGAATAGAACTGAATACCAGTAAAACTGGAAATGAACTAAGCCTAATGCTTGATCAGGAAAGAGAGATGCTACTAAAGTCCAGGAAGTGTTGATTGAATTGGTTAATCAAGAGGCCAAAAGGAAAAAAAAAAGAGGTGTGTGGCTAGTGCCAAAGTGATAGCCTGGGAGGGAATGGAGGAGTTCAGAGATTGGCAGTCAAGGAAGGCAGAGGGCAAGGTAGAACATCAATAGACTGACATCAAACAAGATAGATTTGGAATTCTTGAATTTGCATATCATCATTGGAGGGACTTCAAGGGAGGAGGCAAGATGGTGGCATAGAAGCAGCAGCGTTCCACAGCCTCCACACAGCCACCCTAAACACCCATAAAAATATGATGCTGGACAAATTCTAGGACTCTCAAATGCAAAAAATACAGAAATCACATCTCTCGCAGAAGGCAGCGCGGCAGCAGGGGATCATCACCACAGGACGGGAGCCGAGGCCGGCCTAGCTTGAAACCAAAACCACAGGCAGGCCCTGGGTTGGTAGAAAGGAGCCAAGCCGAGCCCCAGCCAGCTTACAAGAGAGAAGATCTACAGCCTTCAGCACCTCCACATCTACCAAGGTGTGAAAAATTAGGGATTAAAGAAAGGT
>JAQQSW010020139.1:0-10910 GCA_028646575.1 Pseudocheirus occidentalis
AAATTCTCCTGCTTATAAGCACTGGCCTTCTCCCAAGTCAATAGGGGAGTTCACACCTTTTCACCAATGGACAGAGTTCTATACTTAGCCCTAAGTATCTGATCTACTTAGCCCTAAATATCAAACAAATTGATTACCATTACACTTAGATCTCACATTCCTTCTCACCCCACCCCACCCCCACTTTCATTTGGCCTTCAAGTTCTAAGATGTGAGCGTTTTGGCAAAATTAATGTTATTTTGAAAATGCATGTACTGTTTTTGTTGTCCAGCCATGGTTTTTAAGAAATCTGATGATTCTTTATATTATTGAGATTTTTATTTTATAGGTCAGCTATTTCTGATAGTAGCTACCTCATATTTTCCTCTCTTTTCCCCTCCATCTTTTGACTTTGTTTTTATCTTTGTCTTTTGAAGTTAGATTTTCTCGCATTCTAATTTTCAGGGAGTCTACTATTTGGGTGAGGTTTTCTACCTTCTACCTCTTTCTAATTACTCTACAATTTAAAAAAAACTTTATTTTTAATTTCTTGCTTTATTTCTTCCAGCCATTCTTGGAGCCCTTTGGTGAAAGTAATCTTATATTTAGGGAGTTTACGCTCTTCTGGGTTTACCTCTCGGTGTCTCCACCCTTCAGTTTGATGCTTTCTTTTGCTTACTCCTAACTCCAATCATAGTTTCCAGGTTTGGGACTTTGTTCAGGATCAGGCTCTGCCCTATTCCTGCACTTTTAGATGAGGTTCTGCTTCTGACCACTCCCCCTGGTCTGTCCCAACTAAGAGCACTATCAGATTTCATGTTCCTCTGGATTATCATGGGTCAAAGCTCTTCAACCCCCCACCCCCTAACATGTTCAATCAGCGCTGCAAGTTTCTAATACCCCTGGAGCTTTCTTGTCAGTCACAGGCTTCTGCTTCCTCCTTTCTCCTTCCTTCTCCCTCACCCAACATCCCAAGTGCTGTAGGCTTCAGGTGCCCCTGGAATGGTACTGGTCAAAATGTTGCGACGTCTTCAGCCAGTCTTCCTGTTATTGTACTGGCTTTACTGGCAAGACCTCTCCCAACGCCCAGAAGGCTTGGGGTTTTGTGTGTGTGTGTATGTGTGTGTGTAGTCCTGGGATGAAGGTTCTTAATGTTGTTCCTCTTTGAATCTCTGGTCCCCTTTTTAGGATCTTTGGTGGAGCACTTGTGAGAAAGCTGAGTTCTTCCTTGACCTTTTTATGTTTCTCCCTCTGATAAGAAATTGTTGAAGAAAAACATGGCAACATTCTTAGTCATAAATTGGTCTTGCCATATGTCCCAGGAATTCTGCTGCTGAGATTCAATGCTAAACTTATAAAAGGAAAAAAAGGGCTCTATCTGTACAAAAGTATTCATCGCTGTTTTATTCATAAGATTCAAAACAACTTCTGTTAAATGAATGGAAAAGAGTTGAGTAACTACAGTATGTTTATATAATAATTTGTTATGATCATATAAAAAGAAAATGCTAAGAATGCAGTGTGAAAAGACCTGTTAGAAATGGCATCTTAAAAATGAGACAGGTGAATAACATTGAAATGTTATGATTCTAATTATATACTAGAAAATTATTTACACGTATATCCTTGAATACTCAAATTATTCTGTGGTTTTATTAATTCAGGAATTCCCTCCAATGACACCAATCACAACTCATCCTGTGTGCTCCTAATTTACCACAGAGAATAGGAGGCCTCTTTCACTTCTTCGTGTTATCGTAAAGATAAGGACAGAAGTATAAGTTGATATGTGTCCGTCCATCATCCTTTGTTCTTGCCATATGACCCACCTATCTTCTCTCTCTCTTCTGGAGTTATTGGTTCAATGCTGCAGTGTGCTCACATCTACCATGTCTTCCCATCGTTTTCTGTGTGGGATTCATCTTTAGTTTTTCAGACGCAGTGGTGTTTACAACTTTTTTTGCTTTTTGTTTGAAGTCAAAGTTAGCAGAAATTCAGATGGTGAATTTAGAAATTTTGATAAAGAAGTACAGAATAAATGCAGTTTATTTTATTGCTTTGTTGTTAACGTTCGGTTTTTCTTTGTTGAAAGCCAAGAATTTTATACGGGATTGTATTTCTTAGAATATCTTTATATTATATTGTATTGTACATTATATTTGTTATAAAATTTAACATAATTTCAAGGTAAGCTAGTAACAATACTCCCAGCTAGAGTCAGAAAGGAAAAATTTGTTTTAATCATACATTTTAACTCCACATTGAAGTAATGAAATAAATGCAGGTTACTTGAAAATAAACTCTTTATTTTGTTTTCTTCCACTAGGTAAAGAACATTTCTGTCCCCCCCACCCCTACCCCCAGACTTCCAAAAATCAATACAAAATCATGTATAGATGTTACTCTGAATTTCATTTGTTGTCACCAATTTCTTCAGTATGTCTGTACCGTGGGAAACATTCTGGAAACAGAAAGAGAAAAAAGTTAAGAACAAAATGATACGGCATAATTTGATAAGCTTTCTCCTCTCTGGCAGTGGTTCCACTGCCCACTTTTTCATAATGAATACAAATCTATTTTTTCCTTCTCACCACCCTGATTGGAAAAAAAAAATTCTTGTCACAAGCAGAGTCAAGAAAAGCAAATTCCCACACAGTTGTTAATGAATGAATTTAAAACTCTGTTAACTGAGATAAAGGAGGCTAAGTATAAATGTCTAAGAAGAGGAATATTATGGCTTAAATATCACTAAGCAAATAATACACACAATCTCTTTAATTAAGATACTGATCAAGAATCAATCTTCAATGCTTTTTATATCTAAATGATTATTTAGCTAACTATGGACCTCTCCCTCAAGTAACTAGACAAATTAGTGGATCAGATATAAAAGTTTCCAATAAAAGAGACCAAACAACAAATCAGAAAACTTTTCACAATAGCCAAGTTTTCCTTATTCAAATAAATCATGAAATGGAAAAATAAAAAAGAAACGTAAATACAAAGTACAGTTAAAAACCAATTCTAACAGTTGTCTTAAAACATCACAGAGAAGCCTTGGAGTCAGAAAAATCTAAATCTGAATTCTCACTGTGTGACCCTAGACAAGTCACTTAACTTTTTTTGGCTTCAGTTTCCTCATCTGCATTGGCCTTCACAGCACACAGTTATAATTCCATTCTAGTGGCCTTGCCTTGGGAAGAAAGGCCTTGCCTAGAACAGTCATTTCATTAGTTTTCTTTCAAGCTTTCCAATTACACATCACTACCAGAGGCCTAGGATGACTTTACCTTGAAGCCAAAACAATGAACCTTGAGTTCCCATCTGGAACTTCCAAATATTGACAAGGCCCAGACTCACTCAATGGTCTCATTGCTCACTCTCCACTACTGACTCAGCCTCTGACCTTACTCACACTCACGTCAGCTGCTTGGCTCTCTGGGAACAATGATAACCTCCCTGAACTCATCCTTTAATGATTAGTATTCTTCCTCTCCGTTCCAGTGATTCTGAAACTCTGGCTGTAAAAATCCGGCTCTTAGCCCCCCATAGCTTATTTCTTTGTTTCCATGGCTTTAACATTCCTAGGAGTTTTCTTAAGGGGATCTTTTTCAAGAGGTGATCGGTGAATTCTTTCAAGTTCTATTTTGCCCTCTGGTTCTAAAATATCAGGGCAATTTTCCTTGAGAATTTCTTGAAGGATGATTTTTAGATTCTTTTTTTGATCATGGCTTTCAGGCAGTCCAATAATTTTCAAGTTATCTCTCCTGAATTTATTTTCCAGGTCAGTGTTTTTTTCCAAGGAGATATTTCACACTGCCTTCTATTTTTTTCATTTGTTTGCATCTGTTTAATAGTTTCTTGACCTCTCATAAAGTCATTAGCTGGGCCTCTTTTGCCATGAGTTAATCTATTTTTTAAGGTGTTATTTTCTTCAGTGAGGTCGTTGACTCTTTTTGTGATTTTCTTGCATCATTCTCATTTCTCTTCTCAATTTTTCCTCCACTTCTCTTACTTGATTTTCAAAATCCTTCTTGAATTCCTCCAATGGCCTGTAACCAGTTCATATTTTCCTTGGAAGCTTTTGGTGCAGGAGTTCTGACTTTGTTATCTTCCTCCTGATCCATGCTTTGATCCTTTTGGTCCCCCAAAACAAGAATCTAAGGTTTGACTGCTGTGCTTGCTTTGCTTCCTTTGCTTGCTCATGTTGGCACTCAATTACTTGACTTTTGAGCTCTTTGCCACAGTAGACCTCTGCTTCCAGAGGGGAAAGCTTTGTCCCAAATTGCTGAGGTTTTCACAGCTGCCAGAGCTATTAGGGGGGCACCGTTTCTACAGCTCCCACCAGCTGTGGGTCACTGGTCACACACCTCAGGACCCCGTGCAGATCCAGGGAGGTTTTATAAAGCAAGAGTAATTACCCTCTGAATGGTCGCTTGGTTTCCCTGACAATCTGTAGGCCAGGAGCTCTGAAGCAGCCACGTGGAGGCAGCTGCAGGGCCACTGCAACTCCACTACTTCTAGCTCTGAGGGGCAGAGGCCCGACCATACTCTGTCCCCTTCCAGTTCCAAGAGAGTTCAACTGACCTCTCACTTTTTCTTTGGCATCTATGGGTTGATATTTCTGGAAACTGGCACTGCTGCTGCTGCTCCACTCTCCTGAAGTCCCACCAGTTGTGGCTGACTGGGGCTAAAATTGAGGGCTCATGTGGGGCTGGGCATGGCTCCCAGCGCTCTGCCATGGACCCTTCCTGCCAGACTGCCTTCAGCTGGGAGATTTCTCTGTCACTCTGTGGTTTCTGTAGCTCTAAAGTTAGTTTAGAGTAATATTTTATAGGTATTTGAGGTGGTTATGGGGGGAGCCATGGAATTCTCCTGCTTCTAGGCCACCATCTTGGCTCTGCCTCTCTACACCTTCTTTTCTTTCAGCACTTCTTAATATAATTTTCCTTTCTTTTTTTCTTTGCCAGTCTGCTGCAGCAGAATGTAAAAATACTTTAATTTTAATTTCTCTAGTTTGAACAATTTTCTATATGGTGATAAACAACTTTGAAAGTTGTAAGAACTATAATCAATACCACAATGGGGATCAACGATGGAACATGCTATTCAAGTGACACATTCAGGGTCAGTATGAGGCATATATATATTTTTGTGTACAGTCAGCAGGGGAATTCTTTTGCTTGACCCTGTCTATTTGTTATGAGAAATGTGATTTTTTTTCTCTCATTCTCAATGGCGTGGGAGGGTGGGTAAAAGAAAAAATAGAATTTTTTTTGAGATGGGATGCTACAGATGTGAGATGTTACATGAACTTTCAGAGAGGTTGCTGAAGTTTTACTTAACTGTTTTACTTTGTTTAACAGGGAGTTAACTTCCCTTCATGAAGAGGGAGTAATATGTAAAATAATGCAAAAACATTAATAAAACTGAAAATAAAAACAGCAATGGCAAACAGGAAGATTAAAAAACTGAGACAGCTCCTCAGAACGCCTTAGCTGTATGAGAACTTCAGGCTTTGACCAGGCAAAGGAAAGCTGCAGGTGATGCATTGTCTCTGACCTAATGGAAGAAAAAACAAGTCACGCTCTTCAGCAAGATGGCTGTAGCTATTTTCTACACTCCACTCCAAACTACCAATTTCAAAACATGCGCCAAATCTGGAAAAAAAGACAGGAACACTGCACGAGGCCAAAACTTCATGAAATGATAGTCGGTAACTGAAACACCCCTAACCCCACAAAGCACAACCTACAAAAACGACTTTGTAGGTTTGTACTTCAGGCTTTTGGCAGCTGAGGCCCCTGCGCAGGATCCCTGCTGCAGCAACTTGGTCTGACCTTCTTTCCTTAGATAAAAGCGGCAGCAGGAAGCAGAATCTTCCCAGCACTTGAAGAATGTGACAAGGGCAAGAAGGAAGGGGAGAGAGATGATGGTACTTCAGAGCCACCTACAAGAGAAGCAGTGAGGGAGTGTGTGGCTGAGGGAAAGAGCACTAACACAGAGAGGGCGGTCAGTCTTCTAGGAAGACCACCAACTTGTGGACACTGAAGACACCCAGTTTCTTTAAATCAGCTCTTTCTCTGGAGGTAGAAAGCATTTTTATCATGAGTCTTTAGGGATTGTCTTAGATCATTATTTTGCTGAGAACAGCTAAGGCATCCACAGTTCCTTGTCATAAAAGATTTCTGTTACTGTCTAGAGTATTCTTCTGGTTCTGCTCATTTTACTTTCTATCAGTTCAAGTAAGTCCAGGTTTTTCTGAAATCATCCTGCTTGTCATTTTTTATAGCACAATAATATTCCACTACAATAAAATACCATGACTTGTTCAGCTGTTTCCCAAATGATGGGTATTCCGTCAGTGTCCAATTCTTTGCCACCATAAAATGAGCTGCTCCAAGTATTTTTGTACATGTAGATTCTTCCTTTCTCCCTTTCTTTCTGTCTCTGTCTGTCTCTCCCTCTGGGAGACATAACCTAGCAGTGGTATTGTTGGATCAAAGGGTATGTCCAGTTGTACAGCCCTGTAGGAATAGTTCCAAACTCTTCTCCAGAATGGCTGGGTGAGCTCACCACTCCACAACAGCAGTGTCCCAGTTTTCCCACTTCCCCTCCAACATTTATCATTTTCCTTTTTGTCATAGTAGCCAATCTCACTGGTGTGAGGCGGTCCTCAGCACTGTGTTCATTTGCATTTCTCTGATAGATTTGTAGCATTCTTTCATGACTATAGTTAGCTTTTATTTCCTTATCTAAATGTCTGTTCCTCATCTAAAACTGCCTGTTCATATCCTTTGATTATTTATCAGGTGGGAAATGACGTGTATTTTTAAAAATTTGAGTCTGTTCTCTGTATATCTGAGAAATGGTGCCTTTATCAGATATCTGATATAAAAAGTTTTTCCTCAGTTTTCTGCTTTCCTTCTAATTTTGGTTGCATTGTTTTGTTTGTGCAAAGCCTTTTAAATTTTATATAATAAAAATTATTTTTTTTCTGCTTTTATTTTGGAGGGCAGGGCAATTGGGGTTAAGTGACTTGCCCTGATGTCTTCTATTCTTATCAATTTGACTTGGTTCCCTATATATTTGAGAAACGAGGCCTTTATCAAAGAAAGCTTAAAAAAAAGATGCACAGAAAAATACAGATATTAATATTTGGAACAGCAAGATTATCTTCAGCAAGGAAGTAACTTTGCTTGGGCTCCCTGTGTTTAATAGAAGATTAAAATAATATTAAAATACTTTTTTATAACATAAGCAAGCAAATAACTTACCTTAACTAATCCTTTCAAGCTTGTTGAACCAAGTATTGGTTTGAAAGCTTCAATGGTAACTAGGTCTAGTTTCATTATATCAGTGTAACACAGGTATAGAATTGCTGGAATTTTCCACACTTGACAGTAACTCAGAACTAAGATCAAACAAGAATGAAAAGAATGAAATTAAAAAGTCAATTAAAAGTAAACCTTATAGATACTAAAGGCAAGTCAGTGAAATCTGTTACTTCTGTGTATATATATATATATATATATATATATATATATACACACACACATATACATACACACACACGCATATAAATACCACAAATGAAATCATTTCAGTTTACTTTAGAATATATACTTTTCCCCAGCATATTTATCCTCTTAATTTTTAGTGGAAATCAATGTTAAGATTAGGTTACGTTTCCTTGGCCTTCACTGACCAATGCCAGAGCGGCCAATACAATTGCTAAGTGGTGAGATAAAGCTACTCAAGATTTTTATCCTTGCTCTGTACAAGTAGATGATTTCTACGATCCTCTTTTTAAAATGTAGTTCAAAGGTCATTAACAACGAACACTTCCAACGATAGATTTCAACGACAGCTTCAGGGAATAGAAAATGGTCATCTTTACTACAGCAATATTCTGGCATAACTGCCAATAGTTATAAGGTCCTGTGGTGACAGAGGACAGAGCGCTGGTTCTGAAGTCAAGGAAGACTCGACTTCCTGAGTTCCTGTCTGGCCTCAGGCACTCACTAGCTGTGTGACCCTGGACAAGTCCCTTAATCCTGTTTGCCTCCGTTTCCTCACATGTAAAATGTGCTGGAGAAGGAAATGGCAAAACCAGTATCTTTGCCAAGAAAACCCCAAAATGGAGTCCTGAAGAGTGGGACGTAACTAAAAACAATTCAACAACAAATAAAGTACTCTAATATTTAAAGCTAAGACCAAAAGTCAACATCTGACAGCAACCATTAAGCCAAGTAAAAGCTATCAGCCTCATCAGTGCAGCCGTGAGTAGACACAAAACTGTCACTAGTCTTAGAGGGATCAGAATCCAAATTATGCTACCATGATTTAAAAGCCAATAGATGGGAAGTCTCGATTGCACACAGTAAATCAAAAGAACATAATGAGAATCCGGAAATTAAAAAAAAAATTAAGGTTGAAACACAACTTATATTCATTAAAAGGTGGTTGAAGGGGCGGCTAGGTGGCGCAGTGAATAGAGCCCTGGAGTCAGGAGGACCTGAGTTCAAATCCGGCCTCAGACACTTAACACAAAAACTAGCCGTGTGACCTTGGGCAAGTCACTTAACCCCAACGGCCCTCCAAAAAAGAAAACCCAAAAAAACAAAAAACAAAAAACAAAAAAAGGCAGTTGAAGTAATGAAAACAGGTTACTTTACTCAAAATATCAAATTTAAAAACGAGCTAATAAGCACTTTTAGAATGATCTCCATGACTGGTGTCGTCCTTTGTTTTCGAGGAGCACCCCGGCACGAGGAGACGGCTCACAGCTGACTTGGGTTTGAGGGAGGCAGTGAGGGCTGGGAGAGCGAGGTCACCGGCCTCACTTTCTCCTCCAGGGCCACCAGGAATGCAACAGGATGACTGGAGATGAGCCAAGATGTGTCGGGAGACCCTGGCCCTTTCAGGCCTTTTCAGGACCTCACTTAGGGTGAGGCAATGGCCCTTCAGCGAAGAGGCCTCTTTAAGAAGCAGGTCAAGAGACGGCCCCTTTAATTAGCAAAAAAATCAAGATGGGAGGGGAAGATCCACAGGGTTGCTGCTCTCTAAAGAGAAACATTTAGCACTTACATTCACTCTAAGCCGGGAGGGCCCAAAATACAGCTACCAAGTGGAGGTTGGCCAGGGACCTGGGGTGGTCCAATCTATGAGCTTCAGAGGGAACGAGGTTCAAGGTTTTGAGAAAGACATACAAGGATGGATGGACAGAAGGAAGGAAGGAGGAAGGAGGAAGGGAGGGAGGAAGGAAGGAAGGACAGAGGGAGGGAGGGAGGGAGAGAGGGAGAGGGAAGAAAGGAGAGAAGGAGGGAAGGAGGAAAGGAGGGAGGGAGGAAGGAAGGAAGGACAGAGGGAGGGAGGGAGGGAGAGGGAAGGAAGGAGAGAAGGAGGGAAGGAGGAAAGGAGGGAGGAACGGAGGGAGGGAGGGAAAGAAAGAAAAGAGAAACAAACAAAGGGGAAATCTAGGTAGTAAACCTCAAGGTAAGTGGGGATTAAAAAAACAAAAATGAAACAGTCTTTCCCTTTCCCTCAAAGAGCATGTTATATTTTATTAAGAAAAAATGTGCACCGAGAAATAAAGATGGACACAAAGATGAGTAAATTTTACCATTACAAAGGTCCCTTTCATAAAATCTAAATTCTCCGAAGTGAACATCACAGTTAAGTTCATCCTAACTAGACCATAAGATCAGTTTGCACAGAAGGTACTAAGGTTTAATAATCAATTACTTTCCATTACTCAATACATCTCAAGAGATCACAAACAACAGAACATTCCTGGGCTATCAAATTAGAAATAACAACAAAATACATTAAAAATTGTATTTAAAAATCACCTGCAGGGGCAGCTAGGTAGCACAGTGAATAGAGCACCGGCCCTGGAGTCAGGAGGATTGGAGTTCAAATCTGGCCTCAGACACTTAACACATACTAGCCGTGTGACCTTGGGCAAGTCATTCAACCCCAATCGTCCAGCCTTCCCCCCTCCAAAAACAAAAGCAAAAAATAAAAATCACCTGCAGCAGGAAGATCATGTACGATATTTGGTTGTTCTAAGAATGTGCAGCAGGCAGCATCTTGGAAACTCTGTGTTTTTAGGGCTTTCAGGAAGGGAGAAGGAAGGCTGCAACTGGATTCTGGACTTTTATAGTCAGTCACATGACGAGATGTAAGAATAGTTACCTGTAAATTCCTCTTTGGGGAAGAACCAAAAACCTGGCATAGAAAATTAATTTTTAATAATATAATTATAATACTTTGTGAGAAAACTGATAAAATTTATCATGTACCTAGTTTTATGTGCTATATTTGTTTACGTAGCAACAGATTTCTTCTCTGTCATTATGAAAAGTATGGTTTTTGATGTGTATTGATTTTCTTTTTCTACAAGATAACCTCTGGGAAGTCTGTATCACTTCACACAGGCTGTTTAACTACTCTGGGTGTCTCGATGACCTCATCTGGAAGATGAGTGAAGGTGAAACAAGGGATTTCTATAGACTCCTATTTCTAATGTTCTTTGACACTTATGGGTCACAAAGCATAGTTATTTGCAAATTATGATTAAAATTAATAACAAATTTGAGGATTTTAAAAACTATTACACAAATGATTTGCAAGTACTAATTTCCTCATTCCATCACAGGCTTGAAAAAAACAAAAACGCAAATAACACAAAAATATTTTCAGCAGACTCTCAATTAGGAAACGCAACAATACTCAAGCAGGTCATTCTCCCCACTCTCTTGTACCGAAATTACTGGTCTTGTTTTCATAACAAGAGATAAAAATCTCTTTAAGGCCAAAGACCGTGCCTTTATTTCTTTATCTCCATTGGCCATATAGCTCTCTCCCTCTCTATCCTTCTCTCTTTCTCCATCCTTCTTCCTCTCTGTCTCTCCCTCTCTCTGTT
>JAQQSW010020140.1:0-10910 GCA_028646575.1 Pseudocheirus occidentalis
TACATATATTTACATGCAACTCAGAATTAAGATATACAGGCACTAGGGTAAGGAGATCCATCTTGCTCTACTGCAAAGTCAGAGGGATGATGGGGGAGGAAAAAGGAGAGAGCAGGTTGGGGGAGGGGATAAATATGGGATAGCTGTTTTGGGGTGGCAGGTAGGGGAAAGATGAGGAGAAAATTTATACCTCAAAATCTCTTGGAAACAAATGATGTAAACTAAAAACAAAAGTTAATTTTTAAAATTTAAAAAATCTGAGACTAAGAAATTTATATTTCATCCTATAGGCAATGGGGAGACACAAAAGACATTTAAGTGGAGGAGTTACATGGTCAGTCAGACTATGCTTTAAGAAGACTATATTGTCAATTCAGTGTCAGTCATAGATAGAAAGATTAGAAGCAGGAAGAACAGTTAAGAACTTTTTATAATAGAACCGGGTGGCAATTTATTAATTCCTTCCAACTAAAAATGGTTTTTCTCAGAAACAAATTTCCTTATTAACATTTGGTCTTTATCATATTATTCTTTGTAATGTGTATTTGTGTATACATATGTATACACACATACATATACAATCTGTGTGTAAGTATGTGTGTGTGTGCATGTGTGTATAATGATTGCCCTTGCTCCACAGAGCTAATCTCATGTTAGTTTCTTCTCTTCCTAAATAGGAAGAATTACAAATTCCAAGGGTTATTACAATCCTATCATCTCCCCCTCCACCACTACTATTAGATTGTAAATTTCTTGAGGACAAGGACTATGTTATCTTTCATTTTTACATTCTCTATACCTAGCACAGGACCTTACATCATGCATTCTCTCTCTCTCTCTCTCTCTCTCTCTCTCTCTCTCTCTCTCTCTCTCTCTCTCTCTCTCTGTCTCTCCTTAACTTTCCTATTTCTCTCCAGGCCTCTAACATCCATCCAGACTCTCAGCCACCTCAAAATCATTCTCAAGTCTTCACCCTCCCTCATTTACCCCAAGCCCTCATTCCCTCTTACTGGACTATTACAGCAGCCTCCCCAATGTTTTTCTGCTTCAAGTATCACCTCTCTCTAAATCATTATGCTAAAGAAAGCTGTTAAAGGCATATTCCAAAAGTGCCCTTATGATCATGTGCCTCTCCCATTCAAAAAGCTCCCTATTACTTCTAGGATAAAATATGAATTTCTCAGTCTCTCATGCAAACACTATTAAAGCCTAGCTTCAATCTGCCTTTCCAGTTCTATGTCACATAATTCCCCTTTGTGTGCTCTATAGTCTGGCCAAATTGATCCATTTGTCATCCTTTAATAATAAATACAATAATTCATATTGCACTTTAAGGTTGTAAAGTACTTTACAAATATTATCTCATTTTATGCTCTCAAACCCCTAGGAATTTGGATTTTTTCAGATAAGAAAACTGAGGCAAAGAAAGGTTAAGTGACTTGTCCAGGATCACACAGTAAAGTGTGTAAGGATATCTCCCTGATACTAAGTCCAGAGTTCTATCTACTTGTATGACCAACTCGCTCTCATTCTTGACATAGAAACTGTTGACTTTCACCTCTTGGCCTTTGTATAGGCTGCTCCCAGGGTCTGGAGTACACAGTTTCCTCACCTCAGCTTCCTAAAATCCCTAGTTTATTTCAAAGCTCAGCTCAAGTGCTTCCTCTTACATGAGGCCTTTCCTCACTACTCACTAACAACTAGTGGTGGCTCCCTACCCCCAATGGCACTTCTCTTCCCGAAAGTACTTCCTACTACTATCAATCTATCATCTATCATTCTATCTATCTGTATGTATGTGTATGTTACATTTTACAGATGAGCAAACTGAGAGCCCAAGAAGCTAAGTGACTTGCCCAAAGTTACACAGGTCATAAATATTAGAGTTAACATGTGAACCCAGATCTTCTGGCTCAAGACCTGGTGATATTCTTTGCACTATAGTATATGTCTGTGGTTGTAAGGTCTATAGTTCAAATTTTCTCAGGTGGCTTTTATCCTCAGGGCTCTGAAAAAGAACTAACTTTTTTTTAGCGAGAGATTTAATCATTTTCAACACACCGCTTCTCCAAAATTTTTTTCATGTGCTTTGATCTCCATGAAAGTCAAACTGCTTTGTATGAGGGCTTTAAATACCAGATGCGCTTGGGAGAAAAAATAGTGAGTCCAAATAACTGAGCTTTCCAGGCAGCCTGATTCTAGAAATGTTTCCCATAGTTCTGTTGGCTACTTGTCCCTACAACTGACCCTCCTTAACAGACCTGCCTCTCAGAATTTTTGCAAATGGCACAAACCATCTCTAGGCCAAGTACAGATAAGGAGCAGGATGAGAATAGATGCCAGAAAGAACACTACTGAAGTGTTCTGCCTCACACCAGTCATTATCTAGTGGTTTTCTAGTTTTACTAAATATTCTTGTCATTTAGGTGTTAAGCTCTATTTTTTATAGATGTGGAAAAACTGCAAATGCTCTCTGAATTCATTGGCCAAAGGCAACACCTCAGCCAGTCGACCCTACAGCCAGTGATGCAATGGATCCATCTGTGCTGTGAGAAGCAATTATTACATTTTTAAAGGAACAATTTACACTTTGGGAATGGGCAAATACCACAAATCAGGGCTAAATTTATTGTTTTGTCAATTGTCTAGACTTAAGAAAGCGATGGAGAAAATGTTTATAATGAAATTAAACTTAAAAGTCTGTTAATCACATTCTCCCTACCTTGAGAGCTGATTGTTAAACATTTAGCAACACAGACCTACTTTCAGGTCTTATCCTCATAAATTGTAACCCAGTTTTGTGGAGACAACCTAAAAAAATCAGCTCTCCCTTACCATTAAAGCTGACCTTTTAAATAGAAAGACTAGATGTGGTGTAATTTTAAAGAGAATTATCTCATGCCTTCCCACTCAAACACAAATAATTACTCCACTATCCTTTACTATGGCATAGTAAAAAGTATCGTGAACTTCAAGTCACAAGACTTGGAAGAAAATTGCAATTTTGCCACTTACTTCCTATATAACCCTAAGTACTTGGAATATAGCAAACCTTTAATTATAGTGATTTAGCACTTAAAAGCCCTTGACAGTCTCCCTATATTCCCAGGCCTGCTACCAGAGAGTACTCATATACTGTAAACTCTAACCAAACTGGCCTACTTGTAGTTCCGTGTAGAAGACATTCAGCCTCTGACTTCTAAATAGTCGCATGTCTATAATAATCTTCCCCTTAGCAAGTCACTTAACCTCTCTTTTCCTCAGTTTTCTAAATTATAGAACTAGAGAGTTGGACTAGTTGACCTCTGAAGTTCATTCCAGCCTTAAACTATGGCTAAGTGATACAGTTACAAAGTTCCTCTTAGAAATTCATTCTTTGGTCTTTTATTTACTTGGAGCATTTAAATGTATGGAAGCAAATATAAACTAAAGTATGGATTGGGCAAGTGGGAGAAAAAGTCTGATGACAAAAAGATTGATCCAAATAACCAAATTTTGTGAAGTGGCTAGCTTGTCTTTGATATCTCACCTCCTTTATTGAAAATAACCCTCCTTTTTTCTCACTACTTCTCTTTTTCTCTCCCCTTGAGTCAAGAGATCAGCATTTGATTCCTAGCTCTGACAGCTGAAGAATGGTGTGACACGGGGGGAGTCATCTGATATTTTCTCTGCCCCTGGGCTTTATAGTCCCATCATCTATAAAATGGTGATAAGTGCACTGCTCACCTTATCTGGTAGATGTGAGCAAAGATTTTTTGTAAATTTTAAAACACTATTGAGATATGTGCCAATATCATTGCATCTCTGTTGTCTGGATTGAATCCCTCTCTGACTTGTTTATTTTTTAAATATTCGCATTTAAAATTTTGAGTTCTAAATTCTATCCCTTCTTCATCTCTCTCCTCCCTAACAAGAAAAGCAATCAGACGTATGTTATGCATTTGCAACTATTTAAATTATTTAGATATTAGTCATTTTGTAGAAGACTCAAATAAAAGAAAAAAAGAAATGAAAAGTAGCAAGCTTCAGTCTGAATTTGAACAGTATCAGGTCTTTATCTTGGGCAGTTAGTATGCTTCATCATGAGTCCTTTGGGAATGTCTTGGATCATTGTATTGCTGAGAAGAGCTGTATCGTTCACAATTCTTCATTAAACAATGTTGCTGTTACTGTGTACAATGTTCTCTTGGTTGTGTTTACTTCAGTATGCATTGGTTCATGTAAGTGTTTCCAGGTTTTTTCTTAAATCATCCTGTTTGTCATTTTTTATAGCACAATAATATTCCATTACAATTATATGCTGGAGCTTATTTAGTCATTCTCCAATAGACAAGCATCCTTTCAATTTCCAATTCTTAGTCACCACAAAAAGAACTGCTATAAATATTTTTTTTTTTTGGTACAAATAGGCCCATTTCCCTTTTTTGGATGTCTTTGATGTACAGATCTAGCAGTGATATTGCTGAATCAAAGGGTATGCATAGTTTGATACCTTTGGGCATAGTTCCAAATTGTTGTCTAGAATGGTAGAATCAGTTCATAACGTCATCAACAATGCATTAGTGTAGGGGTGGCTAGGTGGCACAGTGAATAGAACACTGACCCTAGAGTTAGGAGGACCTGAGTCAAATATGGCCTCAGACATTTAACATAAAAAACTGCTCTGTCACCTTGGGCAAGTCACTTAACCCCAATTGCCCTACCTTACCCCCTCCAAAAAGCTAAAATAAATAAATAAATAAATAAATGCATTATTGTACACATCCTTTCCAACATTTTCCTTTTTTTTTTTTTTTGGTAATATTAGTCAATTTGATAGACGAAATGTGGTTCCTCAGGGTTAATTTGCATTTCTCTAATCCATCATGATTTAGAGCATTTTTATGTGACTATAGATGGCTTTGATTTCTTTGTCTTAAAATTGCCTGTTCATATCCTTTGACTTATATTTCTATAGAACTTCATAGTTTCTAAATGCTTTTCTTTTTTAAAAAAAACGTATTGCTAATTGTTACTCTGTTTATGTTCATTATAATTTGTAAGAATGAACTTCTGGAGAAAACAGTGCTACATTTCCCCCTAGTATTAGAGGATCATAAACTCCCAGAGATGAAAGGGACCCCAGTTCAAGACCTGTGACTTGTTGCCAGATCCTAAAAGATGGAAGCTCACATGATCAAACTTCTTAGGTTTCCCATACAAATAGTTCACATATGCAATAATATAAACAGACCCAGGTTTGTGTGGACAAGGACATTTGAATTCATGTACAATTTACTGTCTCTTTACTTATCCTGGCTATCAGCCACTTGTTAGTCATTTCTTTTTGACTGAGAAAACAGGAGCAAAATATGAACTAAACAGCCTTCCTCTTTTCAGCTACCAACAAGGGATCATCCTATTCCTTCTTTTTTCCTGTTTCACCAATATGGGTTTAACAGGCAAATGTCAATTTCTTCTTCACTCTCCTCATCAGCTTTAGCTCATTGTTTGCTTTAACACTCCTAATACTATCATGTCATCCTCTTACATTCATCCTTGTTTAGTGCCCTTGTTTCCTTCCATGAATTTTTTTTAAACATATAAGTTGTTTGGGAAGCTTCCTGTACAGCTACATTAGTTGTTTGTTTGTTTGTTTGTTTTCAGACAACTCCCCCTTTTACTCTTCACTAGGATTGTTTCTTTGGGGGGATTCAGAATTTCCTTCCTAGTAGTTTCCTACCTCTACTCCATTGACTTCCCAGGTAGATCTCACCATCCTTTCTTCAAACACTTTCTTCCTTTAAAATTTTTTTTGTTACATTTTAAGTTCTGGAATACCTCCTTCCCTCCCTCCCCCCAGCATTGCTGTAGAATAAAGAAGGCCACCATTTGATGCAGATACATCTATACCTACATAGCTAGCTAGCTAGCTGTAGATCTAAAAATAGATAGATAGATAGATAGATAGATAGATAGATAGATAGATGGATAGATAGATAGATGATAGATGTATAGACAGATAGATAAAACTGTACTATAAATGCTTCTATTTATCTTTTTTTTTCTCTGCGGATCTATGGCATCTTCCTACAAGGGTCTATTTAGATATTTTATTTCCTTTTCTGGTAACTTAGGAAATTTACATATTTTAAAATACTCTCCTATTACACTTAAATTGTTAAATTTATTGGCATATAATTGGGCAAAAAAACTCCTCATAACTGCTTTAATTTCATCTTGATTAGTGGCATATTCACCCCTTTCATTTTTAATACTAGTAATTTGGTTTTCTTCTCTTTTTTAACAATATTAATGAATGACTTCTCTCTCTTATTGGTTTTTTTATAAAACCATCTCAGTTTTAGTTATTAATTCAACAGTTTTCTTGTATTCAAGTTTATTAATCTCACCTTTAATTAGACTTTCTAATGTGGTATGTTAATGAGAACTATTATTTTGTTCTTTTTCTCTCTTTTTTAATTTCATGCCCAATTCATTCATCTGTGTTTCCATGATCCTTTAATAAATATAATTTTATTGCATTATGATTTTAAAAGGACGCATTTAGTATTTCTGCTTTTCTGTACTGAATCATAAAGTTTTTATACCCCATTATATGTTAAATTGTTGTAAAACTACTATTTACTGCTGAAAAAAGGTATATTCCTTTCTATCCCCCTTTATTTCTCTCTAGACAGGTATCATATCTAGTTTATCTAGGATTCTGTTCATCTCCTTTACTCTTCCTTATTTATTTTTTGGTTAGACTTATCTAGTTCTAAGAGGGGAAAACTGAAGTCCCCCACTATTATAGTTTTATCTATTTCCACCTGTAATTCATTTAGCTTTTCCTTTAAAAATTTGGATACTATAGCAATTGGTGTATATATAGGATTAATGTTGATATTATTTGACAATCAATATGATATCTTTTAACATAATATAGTCTCCTTGTTTATCTAATTAAATGTATTTTAGTTTCAACTTTGAGATCATGATTACTACCCTCGCTTTTTTCGCATCAGCTAAAATATAATAAATTCTGTTCTAGCTCTTTATTTTTATTCCATGTCTAGCCCTCATTTTTAAATTCATTTCTTGTAAACAACATATTGTTGGATTCTGTTTTTTAATCCATTTTGTTACCATTTCCAGTTTATGTGTGAGTTCATCCCATTTACATTTAAGTTATAATTACTAGTTGTATATTTCCCTCCATCCTACTTTTTTTCTGAGTGTTTATCTTTCTTCACCTTTTTTTACTCTATCTCTTTGTTTAAATAACTTTTTACCTATGCCTCCTTCATCCACACCCTAAGAATCTCTCCTTTATCCTTTCCTGTTGTCCCCCCTTAAGAGTTTCTCCTTTATCCTCTTTCCTTACCCTTCTATTTGTTAATCTACAAATCCTTCTCCCTAAACGTATCTCTTCTTCCTATTTCTCTGTAAATTAAGAAGGCTTTTATACTTTTCTAGATGAATATGTTACTCCTTCTTTAATCCAGTTCTGATAGAATAAGGTTCTAGCACTACTAGACCTCCACCCCTTCCTGACTTCCATTGCAAAAATTCTTCCATTCACACATCTTTTGTATGAGAAAATGTCCCATTTTACCTCTGCTTACTCAATTTTATTTTTTGGTATCATCCCATCATACTCAACTGAACCCCAGACAGGCCTTCTATCAATGCTAACTCTTTAACTTCTTTTTCTAATTTATGGAATAAAACAAACATTTCCATAACATAGTATACTAAAAAGAGATGACTGCATGTGAAATTACAATTTTATTATATACAACTTGCTATTCCTTTTAAATATAGAATAAAGTTAGTACATTTTTTTCCTTTTTACATTTACTTCTTCTTACCCCCACCCTAGAGATGGCACCCATTGAATACAAATACATATACATATATAAAGATAGAAAGATACATACACAATACACACATACACCTATATGTGTGTGTGTTTCAATATGTGTGTATGTATGTGTAAGGGGAAGGGTGAATGTAAAACCATTCCCAGTTCATTTTCCAGATGCTGAGCACATCTTCCTTCATATGTCCTTTGTAGTTAACTTGGGTATTTATAATACTTAAAATTACTTCTTTGATCAAAGTTGTTCTTAAGATAATATTGCTGTTACTGCATACAGTGCTGTCTTGGTTCTGCTTATTTTGCTCTTTGTTATTTTGTACAGGTCTATTCATGTTTTTGTTTCACTGTTTTTTAGGTCATCAAACTTGTCATTTCTCATAACACAGAAGTATTCCATCACAATCATATACTACAATGCATTCAGCTATTCCCCAATTGACAGGCATCCCTATAGTTTCCAGTTCTTTGCCACCACAAAGAGAGCTGCTATAAATATTTAGAACATGTGGGTTCTTTTCCCTTTTCCTTAATCATCTTGGGAAATAGATTTAGCAATGGTATTTCTAGATCAAAGGGTTTAAGCAGTTAAATAACTCTTTGGACATGCTTCCAGATAGCAAGCATACTCATTAAAACTACCCTAGTAAGGATAACATTTTAAGAGTTACAGATAAATTTTCCCATGTAAGAAGTAAATGTTCTTACTTTATTAAATCCCTTATAATTGGTCTATCATTTTTACCTTCTTATGTTTCTCCTGATTCTTGTAGGTCAAATTTTCTGTTCAGTTCTAGGTTGTTGTTTTTTTGTTTTTTTGGCTTGAAAATCCTTTAATTCATTAAGTATATTGCATTTTTTCCTTACAGGATTACACTCAGACTTTCTGGACAAGTTATTGTTGATTGCAAATCTAGTCCCTTTGCCCTGCAAAATTTCACATTCTATGTCTTTCAAACTTTTTAATACAGATGATATTAAATCTCATGTTATCCTGACTGTAGGGCTACACTACTTATATTGTTTCTTTCTAGTTGTTTGTAGAATCCCTTCCTTGACTGGGGAGCTCAATACTTAGCTACAATATTCATGTGAGTTTTTGTCTTGGGATCTCTTTCAAGTGATGATCAGTGAGTTTTTTCTAGTTCTAATAATTCAGGGTAATTTTCCTTAATCATTTTTTGAAATATAGTGTCTAGATTTATTTTTTACCATTACTTTCAGATAGTCCAACGATACTTATATTGTCTCTCCTCGATCTGTTTTCCAGGTCAATTGTTTTTGTAATGAGATATTTCACATTTTCTTCTATTGTTTTTCATCCTTTTGTTTCTGTTTTATAATTGCTTGGTGTCTTATGAAGTCATTAGCTTCCCCTTGTTCAATTCTAATTTTTAAGGAGTCATTTTCTTCCATAAATTTTTGAATCTTTTTTTCAAGTTGGCTGATTGTCTTTTCATAATTACCTTGATTTTCTTACAATAATCATTTTTCCCTTATTTTTTCCTCAACCTCTTTTATTTTATTTTAAAGCACTTTTTAAGCTCTTTCAAAAACTCTTTGGGTCCTGTGACTGTTTTGCATTTTTCTATGAAGCTTTAGAAATAGCAATTTTGATTTCACTGTGTTCTTCCGTTTGAACCCTGATCTTCTGTATCACCACAGAAGCTAGTAGGATTCTTTTTATTTATTTATTTTTGCTTAATTGTTCATTTTAAATGGCTTATTTTGGGGGGGGGGGCTCTTAATTTTATTTCAAAGTTTACTTTAGTCCAGAGGAGTGGGAGATAATGTCTCATACTTCAGGTTTTTCATGCTGTTGTTTTCTGAGCTCTATCTGGGGATATCACCTCAGGTATTATTCTCTGCCCTGAACCACAATCAGGGTCTCTAACAAATGACATCACCAGAAATGCTCTGACTCCCTGTAGTCTCTTCAATGCCAGCAAGCTTCAGCTCACCTCTATGCCCTGGAACCAAAACCAGGGACTCTTTTCTCCTGCAAGTGAACAGAGCCAGTAGGGCAAATGCAATTGCATTTGACAGCATGTACTTACTGCTTCTCAGCTACAACCACACCCTGGGAATGCATCTGATCACTGTACCAGTTCCCCCTACCTTCCAGGGATAGCAGAGGGCATTATGATCTTCCCTTGCTCATCTGATCCCCATACTGTATGGAATAAAAGTTCCTGAAGCTAAAGCTGCCACTGCCAAGGTTTCCCGAAGGGATTGTTGTTTGTTGATTTGGGGGTTTCTACCCTGAGCTATCTGTACTTCAATCAGGACAGACCACCACCTCTGGAGGTTAGGTTTTTCCTAAATCCTCCCAAGTGGTCTGAGGATAAAAAATTTTTATCCTAACTTTTAATTATTTCTGCTACTATAAAGTTTATTTTTAGTCATTATTTTATTATTTTTAATTTTCTTTCACTTTTTTTTTGGAGGGAGGAAGGCAGGGCAATTGGGGTTAATGACTTGCCCAAGGTCACACAGCTAGTAAGTGTTAAGTGTCTGAGGCTGGACTTGAACTCAGGTCCTCCTCACTCCAGAACCAGTGCTCTATTCACTGTTCCACCTAGTTGCCCCAGTTTAGTCATTATTTTGAATTATTTGTGGAGGAATTGGAAAAGTCAAGTAATTTCCTGCCTTATTCTGCCATCTTCCCAGGATCACCTATTTTCAAATACTTTCCTCTAAATCTTGCAAAAATACTGACTATTCCTGGATTTCCTCTGCTCTATCACAAATACTGGTAGGGAGTGGTCTTTTCCCCCACAAGTCCCATCATTTCAACTGCAACTAGCTTTCACCTGTCAGAATCAATGCAAATGGAATTCCCCTTTGCTGGCTCCTGTTTTTTTGTTGTTGTTTACATCATTTATTTCCATGAGATTTTTGAGTTACAAATTTTCTCCCGTCTTTCCCCTACCCCCAAGCCCAAAAGAGCGATCCCACTGTTTTGTACACATATATAGCCTCCTATATAGACATATGTGTAAGTATACATATATATATATATATATATATATATATATATATATATATA
>JAQQSW010020141.1:0-10909 GCA_028646575.1 Pseudocheirus occidentalis
GTCTCTGTCTCTCTCTCTTTCCCCCTGCCTTCCTCCCTTTCCCCCTCTGTCTTTCTGTGTGTGTCTCTGTCTTTCTCCACACACTCCAATTTCTAGAAAAATCTTCCTGCTAAATGTTAGCACTAGAACCCCAAAGCAAGCATATGAGTGAGATGAATAGCTGTCTTTCCCAGGAAGGGAGAACACTGAAAGCAAATCTATGCCTTAGAAGTGGAGTTAGGAAAGCTCCACCCCCACCCCCCACCTCCAAAGGGAGGGCAAAGTGAGTTTCCTTAATGGGGCAGTTAGTTTCCCAGGCTCCAGATCACTGACAATTCAACTTGCCTTGTTCACCATCTCCACCTGGTTATTTAAACTACTGTCAGCCTCTATATAAACTCTCATATGGCACATAATCAAGTCACAATGTATTCACTTCTGTGTGATGGAATCTGGAGGGTTGCTGTTCTAAACTTCACTGTGGTGTGCACAGAATGCTTTGCCTCCTTTTTCCCTTCCAACCCCATTTTGAGTTCCTCAGATGTCTTCAAAGAATAATCCTCAGCCTGAAGTCCTTGTAAATGGCAGAATATTGGGAGTGATGTTGGGGGAGAGGGGAAGAAATGAATGCTTTTCAAGCATTAATTCTAAACGAAAAAAGAGATAAATGGCCTCACTCACCCTTGAAAATTATAACAGCTTAATATAGAGACTCTCCAACTTTAGCTATATCAGAGTTGCAGGTCTCAGAAACACAAAACTTTTTTTTTCTCATGTTGTCATCCAGACAGAGGTTTTCCAATGGAGTCCCAAGTGGTGCCTAGTCCCTCTGAATCTTTAGCAAATGTCTAAAGCAAATTTCCATAAATGTTGTACATTCCCAAAGAGGCAAACGGAAGCTGGCCTGCCCAATTACGCATGCAAATATTCTAAGAATTTTAGTCATAGCTTTCCTCAATCTAAATTTGGTTTATTATTGACATAGATTCTTTTCATACACACCCATCTAATTATTAAGCTGGTTAAAAATAATCCCTCCTCTGCAGGCCTGGTTTGATGTTTTAATTGGTCAGCATCTGCAAAAAGGCACGAGTTTTTTTTCAGAAGAGCAAAAGCATAATCACTTAAGATATTTCACAAATGCCACCATTAGTACTTCTGACCTCTGAAATTGAAAGGTTTATGATGATGGCTCAGGCCAGATTTGATGTTGGCCTTCCATAACTGAGTATAAGTCAGATCTGGTTATATGCTGAAAATTCATTCTTCAACTCTAATAAATAAATAAATAATTCTTCAAAGCGAGGAGCTTTGAAATAAATAGTTCATAGATGAAAAAAATAAACTCAATAAAAATGACATAAAATAATAATAGTAACATTCTCATGAGAAAGCAGCATGGTATAATATAAAGAGTAGTGCTCTGGTACCTAGAAGACCTGATTCTTCTACTTAGTGACTGTGTGAACCTGCTTGATCTCCCCAAGACTTAGTCTGCCCATCTGTAAAATGATGATAATAATGCTATCACATTTTGTGAGGTAATATAAGAAAAGTACTCTATAAACTAAGTGAACTACAAATGTGAGCTTCAAAACCCCTGAGACTTGAATTAATTGATCAGGGGTATATTTCCTATGGCATTAGACATGGGGTTTGTTGATGGTGTGGTCCTGAAGAGTAGGACATGACTGAACAAGTATATTTAATGCAATCTCTCTTTTTTCTTTTTGGAGGGAGAAAGACGGGGCAATTGGGGTTAAGTGACTTGCCCAAGGTCACACAGCTGGTAAGTGTTGAGTGTCTGAGGCCGGATTTGAACTCAGGTCCTCTTGACTCCACAGCTGATACTCTACTCACTGTGCCACTTAGCTGCCCCAGTCTCTCTTCTTTATACTCCACCCCTGACTCCAAAGTACCCAGCACGGACATCATGGATTACAATGCTGTACCCTGGCTGGTATGTTTGCAAGCGCTTGCTTTTGTTTGAGAGACAGCATGGAAGAGACAGCAGCATTTTAGTATAAGCCAGAAAAAGAGTCTTAAACCAATCAGCTTTGTTAAGTTCTGAGCAAAGCATGATAGAGTGTGTCAATAAGTAGAAGGTAACAAACATTTATTAAGTACTTATGTGCCAACTGATGCTCTAAGCTCATTGCAAATATTATCTTATTATCACATGCATAGGCAGGCATTTTAGAATTATGGAATGCTTTCTCTCAAATAAGAACAGACTCTTGTAGTCATGCTCCATATGAACCAGTAAGGGGATAGAATTATAACCCATGTTGGCCCTGGCAGGATAGGGCATAGTACCAAACACCATTTGCCTAAGGCTGTGAGTTGCTGTCTATGCCAGACATTGGAGGCAAGCACAAGAAAGCAGCAGTTCCAAGAATTGGCAGGGTGGGTGGGGGGAGCTATGAATGGGAGTATGCTGAGTCTTTAAAACAGAGGTAATTTGTGAGAAGCAAGGCCTATGTTAGCTGGATCCTCTACACTGCTCTAGGCCTGCTAGGTTTCCCCAGGTGATTGGTAGGTAGAGATAGCCTGGAAATACGTCCCTGATACGAATCTTTGGCATTTTCTGAGTTTGTTGGTAAGCCCTTGAAGCCTTGCCATTACCCTTATTTCCTGGATAGTAAGGGTTCTTAAACTGTTTTGTGCTGGGGATCCCTGGTGAAACCTATAGACTCCTCGGAATATTTATTTTTCAATGTATAAAATAAAATCCATAAGATTACAAAGGGAGTCAATTATATTGAAATTCAGTTAGCAACATATTTTAAATATAAATTTATGGACTCCAGGTTACAAACTACTGATTAGTACTAACTAACTGACCATGTAGGTCCTTGTTGCCAGCAAAACAGGCCTAAAACAATTCTCCATAGGAGATATGAGGCATCCATTATGCTTTAATGATGTGATCATTGATGAAAAGATCAGCCAGGTTCACCTAGAGGTTGGAGCTGTTTCTTTGCCTATGTGGCAATAATATATCTGAGACAAGGATGGCTTGGAGGATCTTTCCTTTAAACCTGTTTTGTTTTGTTTTTCTTTTGTTTGGCCACATCCATCCATCAGCACCATTGGAGAAGTACACATGGACCCTGGGACTCAGCTACCACCATGACAACCATTTCCCCCAGGTGCCATAGGAACATCGATGAAGAATGGGAAGGGACACCAGATGCCATCTTGTCAAACCTCTTTATTTTACAGAAGAGAAAATGGGGGCTCATGGAAGCCCAAGGTGGCAGAGGTCATATCAGAGGGGGAGTTTCCTGCATCAGTGTTTCTTCCTCTGGATTATATAAATACAACTGATGGTCCCTTACATGACTGTAGCTTGCTCTACCCCTTCTTCCTTTGCTAGGCTAAAGATAGGTCCAAACACCTAGCTTTATGGAGACCATTAAGTCATGTTCAACCTCAGGTTTCCTTGTGATCCCAGAAAAGAAAGGAGAATAACTCATTGAACATCAGATCTTTGTCTAATGCTCAGGAGGACTCCAGGATGTTAACCTGGATGACTTGGCATGACTGGGGTCCTTGTAGCAGATGCTTTGCTAATACTTTAGCCCAGTAGGTAGCCAGGTGGCATCATAGATACAGAGATGCAGCACTTGAAGTCAGGTAGACCAGAGTTCGAAACCAGACCCAGACATTTACTTGTGTGACCTTGGGCAAGTCACTTAACATCTCTCAGACTTGGTTTCCTCATGTGTAAGATGGGTGTAATTATAGCATCTACTTCATAGGGTTGTTGGGAGAGTCAAATAAAACAACATATGTACAGCTTTCTGAAAAACTTATAAATGTAAGCCATTATTGTCAGTAGGTCCTTATCGTATTCTCTGTTTTGATCAGTTTACTCTGTGGTCTAAGAGACCAGCCTTGAAGAGGTCATCGTGAGTGCCTCGACTGGCCAGGCTGCCTAGATATTCCGTGACCTGTCTTCCTTCCACAGGACACCCTCAGTTTCTTAATTTTAAAGTGTTTAATGGATTTTCCCCTTATCTCAGTGGTATTTCTCTGTGGCTTTCATAATTCAGTTCTCTCAATCTCAAGTGTGAACTTCTGCCCAGTTAAGTGCCAAAGATGTTTTAATAGCTGAAAAGAAAGAATGTTATCTCATCAACAGACCAGGGTAAAAAAGTGCAGATTTGCTACCCCATGTCCCACTAATATTTGAGATAGTTTCAGAAAATTTCAAGTGTTTCTCCCATGATCAGCCTGCCACCCGGAATTATATAAAAGGATTCCTTTCCTGCCACTCAAATAGGACTTAAATCTTGCATAATTAATTAACCCTATCATTTAGGGCTTTTCTAGGAGCAATAGCAATAGCTAGCATTCAAATAGCCTTTTAAGGTTTGAAAATGCTTTTAAAATATCATCTCATTTTATTTTCACATCCTTCTCGGCTCATATTATTCTCTTTTACAGATGAAGAAATTGAGCCAAATGGAAAGTAAGTGACTTACCTAGGGTCAAACAGCTAGGTCTGAGGTAGGATTTGAACTCAGGTCTTAGGCTAGGCTAGTTTTTTTTTCCTTTGAAAGGTATTGAAACTGTCACTGAGACTTAATTGTCTTATGAGACTAAGGCTCAGGCCATTGACATAATTTCCTGGTGGCCTAAATTCAAAAACTTACGTAAGAAGAATGAGCAATTCCCTCCTCAGGCTTCTTACTAGCAAGGACAAACATAGGAAAGAACTTACAATGCTATTTCCTTGTTCTGTCTCTTTTCCCTTCCAAGGCTTTTCTTAAATGTTAGATTTTCTATGAATGTCTTCTTTTATTCTACCCTCAAAGGTGAACTTCCAGAGTAGCCTGAGGAGGATTTGGCCTATTCTAGGGGTCAGTGACTTTTCTCTAGCTGATGACCCATTCCCTAGGGTACTAGGCTAGACCTTGGACTCTGTAGATGGTACCCAGATGGGGTTAGTGGTTCTCCAATCTTTGTCTATTTAACGATATTCCCCAGTTTGGGGATTCTTGGGCTGTTTTCTGAGACATTTAGTCCTAATGTTGCACTACTTCCAGGAGAAAGCAGGACTCTCTAAAGGGATGCCACCAATTTCTAGCTCTCATTCTGGTTTGAGGAAGCAGATATTGGCCAAATAATTGAGAGACACTCTAACGTGGTGAATGGACAGCTAGGTAGCACAGTGGATAGAACTCTGGGCTTGGAGTCAGGAAGACCTAAGTTCAAATATGGCCTCAGACACGTAATAGTTGTGTGACTCTGGGCAAGTCACTTAACCCTGTTTGACTCAGTTTCCTCATCTGTAAAATGAATTGGTGAAAGAAATGGCAAACCATACCAGTACTGTTGCCAAGAAAATCCCAAATGAGGTCACAGAGCTGGACATGACAACAAATGATATAGTGGACAGAACATTATTGGTTGTGGAAACAGGAAAACCTAGATTGAAGTATTGTCTCTGACATATTCTGGCCATTTGATTGGACAAGTCACTTTTCAGTGCTTTAGGCAGCCCTCTGAGACTAAGTTGCAGAGAAACTACTATTCTGCATTGGAGGTAGAGGAGATTTTTCTCTCAGAGTTCCTTACACTGATAAAATCTAGTAAAAAAAAATTATACTCCCTCCACCCCTTTCTCACCTGTTTCCTCATCATTTAGACATGATTGGGCTGAATGCCCATAGGAAGGCCAACTGTTTAAATGATAGACTGTCCCAGCAGGGAGGGTACCCCTCATGCCAACAAAATGGGGACCAATAATAAGCAATAAAAGCATTTTTTATTTTATTCATCTTCCACTTTTGAATGACCCCTATTTCTTCTGAATATGCATTGGGATATCCCCAGATCATGTGACTAATGTGCATTGATTGGAGACAATCTTCCATGGTACCCACAGAGAAAGATGAATTGAATTGAATTCAACAACCATTTAGTAAGCATCTGTTATATGCAGGGTATCCTGCTTGGGGTTGGGGATTCAAAATTGGAAAGGAAAATATTCTCCACCTTCAAGGAGTCTGTTAATACTGTAGTCTAGTAGTAGGGGTGGGAATAGGGTGGATAATATAACATGAACAAATGGAAATAGATGTAAGCTAATTTGATGAGGGAAAAAGTAATATTAACAAGGGAGTTGAGGAAAGATTCCCCATGGGATGTAGAACTATAGTGAATCTTAAAGGATGCTAAGAATTCTTAGGGGTGCATTTCCAGAGATGAGAGAAGGAATGCTGATTTTGGGAGAGTATACTGTATAAGGTCTTCAGTGGTGGACTTTGGGCCATATAAAACCCCAGTAACTCTCCAAGAGGTAGCAGGGTATATAAGCAAGCACCCTAGCTTGTGAATACTGCATTGTTGATACACAGTGGTGGTTCTCCTTGGTGAAGAATTTACAGCAGGGGGTGAGTGAAAATTGCTACACCTGTCACACTAGGACCTCATGGCACCCTGGACTCATAGGTGCTAAATGTTCCATTCACTTTGGGAGCTGGAGGACCCCCGAGCCTTATGTTAGCATGTAACTGTCAGCACAATACAAATTATAGACGTAGTTATTCAAGCAAGTGAAGGAAAAATGAGAATAATTATAAAAACTGTTCTTGAAATAGGGTGTCAACATGTTGAATGTTTTATAAAGTGTTTATAAAACACTTATTTTCAGGGGGCAATGTAGTACAGTGGTTAGGGAGATAGATTTGGAGTTGAGACCTAAGTTCAAATCCCACTGCATGTATTTACTATGTAAATGAACAATTCAGAAACTCAGTTTCCCCATTTGCTAAATGGGGACAATAATACTTGATTTGCGTACTTCCCAGGGTTGCAAAGCAATCACCAAGCATTTATTTAGTTTAAAATTTAATTTAACATTCCTTTTCAAAAATTTCTCCCACCCAAATTCTCTCCCACCTCCAGCCTCTCCCCTACCCATTGAGAAGGCAAGCAATATGATACCCAGTATACATCAACAAATATTAGGCACCTCTATATACCAAGGACTGTGCTAGATGCAGGACTTAAATTATAAACAATGAAACAATCCCCATTCTAGAAAAAGGAAAATGTAACTCTACATGTATGTTAAGAAGAAAGTTGTACATATCTTAGAGTGTTCTAACAATGAAAGTTTTTACATACATCATCTCACCATAAGAACCCTGAGAGATAAACACTACAGGTAACACTGTGAACAATTTATAGAAAAGTGGACCCAGGCAGGCAAAATGACCCTTCCTCTGGTCACACAGCTTGCAAGCATCAAAAGCAGGAATTTAATAGAGGTCTCACAACCCAAAGACTGAAAAGTATAATTGCACTCTTCTTCTTCTACATGATCTAGGCCAGAATAAATAGGCCCTTTCTGAAGTTTTATTGCCATCTGGATGAAGAGTGACATAGGGAGATTGGATGACACAAAGCATTGGACCTGGAGTGAGGAAGATCTAAATTTGAATTCAATCTCAAATTCTTGCTAGCTACATGACTCTGGGCAAGTCCTCTCTCACTCAGTTTCCTTATCTGTAAAACAGGAATAATAGTAGTACCTACCTCACTGGGCTGTGGTGAAGGTCAAAAAAAGTATTAAGCATAAAATGTTTTGTAAAAACCTTACAGCACCCTATAATACAGGGCATAATAATTATGCACCTTCTTCACATAGAATACTGGTATTCTGTAATTTTGCAGTCCATGGTGGATGCCTTGAGAAACCCACCACAGAGAAAAACATGAAATTTAAGGTATATCACCCTTAAAAAGGTGAGACTCCAATTCCTATCAATATGCAAATGGATATATGCAAATATAAATTTGAATACCCAAACAATTATGGAATAGCTCTAATTAGAATAATTCAAAAAATTAGTTTCTATTTGCACGCACACACACATATATTAAATAAGATGCTGATACCTTTTATTTTTGCATTAGAATCATTTCTGAACATAACATTCTTGCATAATTCCAAATGATTTTCTGTAATGGTTGGACAAATTTACCTTCTCTCAGCCCTGCTGGCCCAGACTATTACCATATTATATCATCTATCTCAGTCTGCTGGGTCTGAGGTAAAGTATCTTTTGTTTTTATTAGCACCCCCTTTATTATAAGTGGTTTGATGCATGTTTTCTTGTAGTCATTGAGTTGACAATAATTTTTTTCCATTCCATTATAACTTGACCAAATCTATAGTTTTAAAAATGATGACTGTAATGACTTTTATCAAGTTATCCTTTCAGTTGAAATCATAATTCTTATGGCCTTGACTTCACTGTGCAGGGGAAAGTTCTTCATATAGACCAACTCATTCTTATGAACAGATAGCTACCAAATTCATGAGACTCCTCACAATGATTTTTTGTGCTTAAAATTTGTTGCCCTATGCTGGTCAGATAGAAAAATCAAATAAAATTTTATAAGATATTATTTTATGAAGTTTAACTGCAAACTTCAAAGAATTTCGGACTACAACTTAAAATTTTATACATTTTTAAGCTTTTTTTTTTTTTGTAGGGGGAAGGCAGGGCAATTGGGATTACGTGACTTGCCCAAGGTCACATGGCTAGTAAGTGTTAAGTGTCTGAGGTCGGATTTGAACCCAGGTCCTCCTGACTCCAGGGGCAGTGCTCTATTCCCTGTGCCACCTAACCATCCCCCCAAAATTTATATTTTTGAAACTCTTTTCTTCTTTAAGCTGTCAACTCTACTCTTTTCTTCGTTGTCTGTTCTCCTCTCTAGTCAGAATCTTGATGATATTTGTCCCTCACATAAAACATGTTTTATGCTTGACAGCTTGACTGAGCAAAAGTACTTTTTATTCCAAATTAACTCCTAACACTACTGGATATTTACATTAAAACAGAAGGTTCATATACACATTTGTCTGCATACTAAGATATGTTAGACATCTAACAACCAAAACCCAAACCAAAAACTTTAAAAATACACTTCCTAAGTCTTTCTGTGTTTATCTAGGATCATTGAGCTCAGGCTGGGTAAGAAAAAAAAGGGAAAAAAGAAATTTACATGATAATTTTATTGTATATTTGAAAGGAATATCAAGCCGTATATAGTAAATTTGCAGTTTCATGTGTAATCATCTTTTTTATTGTTATGTGTTAATGGAAATGCTTGTTTTAATCTGTAAATTAAAAATAAAATAAATTTTTAAAAATACTCTTTGCCTGAAGGACAGTGGTAAGGCTGTCAGACATTGTAAAAACCCAGACAAAGTCTACCTAACCTTCCTGGATTCTTGTCAAGCCTTCTGTCTTTCCCTGTTCTCTCCTCATAGCATACACTGAAGTAGGGGGAACAAATTGTTATGTATTTCTTATCTCCTTTCTCTGGCATTGTAGCTGAAAGCTTATCTGCTTATTTCTCTTTTATTTCTCACTTCTAATTCTATTCATTCCTTTTCCTTTGATAATTCAGCTAATATGTTGAGAAACTGTCCACCCACCCTACTGACTTTAAAGGAGGTAGCATGGTACTTCAGAGAGAAAGTTCTATTTAGACTCAGAGAACCATCCTTTCCCCCAGCACTTACTATCTGTGAAACCTTAGGCAAATTAGTCAATCTATAAGCATATAAAATTGGTACCATAGGCTTTTGCTGTGCTCTAGAAATTGTGCTGAATGCTAGAGAAACAAAGGAAGGTGAGAAATGGTCCCCATTCTTGGGCAGCTCAAAATGTAATGGGGAGATTACATAAAAACAACTAGGATTAGATAGGAAATAGTCAGTGTAGGAAAGGCACTAGAATTCAGATGGACTGAGAAATATTTTCAGTAGAAAGTGGGATTTTAGTAGAGACTTAAAGGAATTCAAGAAATCAGGAAGTGGAGATGGGGAGGAAGAGTATTCCAGGTATGGGGGAACCTATAGGGAAAATGTTTGTTAAAAGCATCAGCAAGCATTATCCATTGTGGGGATAAGCTAGAAGCATTCCCAGTAAGATCAGGGGTGAAGCAAGGATGGCCATTATCACCACTATTATTCAATATTATGTTAGCTTTAGGAATAAGAAGAAAAAGAAATTGATGGAATTAGAACAGGCAACAAGGAAACAAAACTGTAATTCTCTGCAGATGATATGATGGCATCGTTAAAGAATCTTGGAGAATTAAATTCAAAACAACTTGAAATAATTAACAGCTTTAGCAAAATTATAGGATATAAAATAAATCCATATAAATCATTGGCATTTCTATATATTACCAACAAAGCTCAGCAGCAAGAAATAGAGACATTTCATTTAAAATAACTGTAGGCAAAACAAAATACACGAGAGTCTCCTTGCCAAGACAAACCCAGGAACTATATGAACACAACTATAAAACACTTTTTCACTTAAAGCCGGAGCTAAACAATTGGAAAAACGAAAACTGCTTATGGGTGATCTGAGACACTTTAACAAAAATTGCAATTCTACCTAAATTAATTAATTTATTTAGTGCCATACCAGTCAAACTACCAAAAAATATTTTATAGAGCCAGAAAAAATAATAACAAAATTCATCTGGAGGAACAAAAAGTCAAGAATATCAAAGGAATTAATGAAAAAATATACAAAGGAAGGTGGTCTAGCTGTAAGAGATCTAAAACTATTATAAAGCAGCAATCATCAAAACTATCTGATATTTACAAAAAGAGTGGTGGTTCCATTGAATAGGTTATGTATACAAGACACAGAAGTCAATGACTAAAGTCATCTACTATTTGATAAACCCAAAGACTGGGATAAGAACTTATTATTTGACAAAAACTGCTAGAACTGAAAAATAGTATGGCAGAAACTAGGCACAGACCAACATTTCATACCATATGCCAAGACAAGGTCAAAAGGGGTATATGATTTAGATATAAAGACTGGTACCGTCTTTCCCGTCTCTCAAGATGGCCGACAAAAAGCCACCCAAGGAAAAG
>JAQQSW010020142.1:0-10909 GCA_028646575.1 Pseudocheirus occidentalis
CAACACAAGAGCACTTGACCCTTATCAAGTGGCTCAGCCCCCCTATGGGGTCTGCAGACCAGGGCTTCTGAAGCAGCCCATTGGGGGCAGCCACCAGTTACAGCAGTTTCTGCCCTTCCCCCACTGTTTCTTTGCCTTGGAGGCAGGTTGCCCAAACTGCTTTTCCTCACCCAAATTAAGTTTCAGAGTTCTGCTTTCACTGACCTTCTGTAATCCTGGCTTGCTATATGTGAAAATCCCTCCAGGTGCTGTAGATCTGCTCCCTGGGGTAGACTTATGCTGTGGCTTGGGAGGATTAGCTCCTCCTGATCTCCCTGAGGCCTGGCCATGTGGCGGTTTCAGGCTGGGCTGGTCTCTGCTCCTGGCCTGCTGGTTTGTGGGATGAGCCCCTCCTGCTGAGCTGCCTTTCTCTAGTCCTTGTTTTTCACGCCTAGGTAGATGTGGAGTTGCTCCAGGTGTTGTAGATATTCTCTCTTGTAGACTAGCTGCTGCTTGGCTCGGCTCGGCTCCTCTGGTCGCCCTGGGGCCTGGCCATGCTTCCGTTTCAGGCTGGACTGGCCTTGGCTCCTGGCCTGCCATGATGAGCCCCTCTTCCCGAGCTGCCTTCAGCACTAGATGTGTTTTCTGTATTTTTGTGAGTTTGAGAGTCCTAGACTTTGAGAGTCATATTTTATGAGTATTTTGGTTGGTTGTGTGGGAGCTGTGGAACCTTGTTGCTTCTGCGCCGCCATCTTGGCTCCATCCCCGACCCACTCCAAGTGTTGTATTTTCTGATGTGGGACAGCTTCATTTTAACAAAAAGTATTAACAAGGACAGATAAAATTGGTTCCATGCTTTTTTGTCTCTATTATACAACACTACAGTATCTCATACTATTCTTTTGCAGAAGACAGTTATATGGACTAGATATAATCCAAACAACTAGATTCAAACCTGGTTGGATTGCCAGACTCACAACACAGTTGTTAATGGTTCTAGGTCAACCTGGCAGGATATTTCCAGTAAACTACACTAGGATCTATGTTTGACCTTGTATAGCTTTGAGACTTTTATCAATGGTTTAGATATAGGTATAGACAACATGTTTAATTAAATTAGTAGATGACACAAAGACAAGAGGGATAGCTAACACAGTGGATGACAGAATCAGAATCCAAAAGGCTGATCTTGATAGGCCTCAGCTAGCATCGGGCTGAATCTAACTAGATGAAACTCAGTAGGGATAGATCTAAAGTTTTCCCCGGAATACAACAAAAATGAATTTTGCAAATATTCATGGATAAAGAGAGTTGATCTGAAAAAGTTCTGGTGGTTTTAGTGAAATACAAACTCAAAATGAGTCAGAAGTATGGGGCAGCCAAAAACAGTGATTTGATCTTGGGCTACATTATGAGGGGCAGAGTTTCAGGAATAGGGAGGTGTCACCCACTGTATTCCACCCTTTCCTAATTTATTTCAAGTATTGTGTTTAGTTGTGGGTGCCATGGATTAAGAAGTGGATTGATATGCTGGACCACATCCAGAAGAGAGCCACCAGAATGGTAAATGTTCTTGATTCTATTTCATATTATGAACAGGTAAAGCAACTCAGACATTTTAACCTGGAAAAGAGAAGACTAGGAAGGACATAAAAGCTGTCTTCAAGACCATCTTGTGGAAGAGAGATTATACTTGTTCTGTTTGTCCATGGGCAAAAAAAAAAAAAAAACTACAAGGAGGCAAGTTGAGGTTTGATGTTGGGAATAGCTTCCTAATAATTACAGTTGTCCAAAGAAGGAATGGATGTCCAGAGAAGCAGGAAGCTCTTGATCATTGGACGTCTTCAGACAGAGATTAGTCAGCCACTTGCTGAGAGTATTATAGCAAATATTCTTTGGATGTAGGGTCCCTTCCAGGTCCCAGTTACAGAATGACAGTGACTCTGATTCTTCATCCTCAGGTTACCCCACACAGAGGATGGCACAAAATTCTCAAAACAGCAACCCTTCCCCCAAATGGATTTAATTAAACTTAATTTACATTTTAAAAGGGTTCTTATATTTTTCTACAGTGGTTTTTTTGGATGTGCTCTAGAAAATCCTAGGAACAGATATGTGTGCTTTTGGAAGGAGTTCTTACATCAAAGAAATCAATCAACAAGAAATTATTCATTTGCCATGTCTAACTGGCACTGTTCTAAGCACCAGAAATACAAATACAAAAATAAAGCCATACCAATCTAAAACGGGTTTCGTTTTTTGGGGAAAACAACACATATCTATGTAAGTATACATATATGTATACATAAATTAATAAAATAAATTCACGGTTTAGGGGAAAGGATTCAGAGAAGGTGCTAGGTTCTGGGAAGAGTAGTGGAGCTTTAACATACAGACTCTTATTTGGTAATTTTAAAGAAAACACGGGATTCATAGAGAAAGTACATTTCAGGCACAAGCACAGAGGTTGGAGATAGGAGATGAAGTGACATGTGAGAAACAGCAAGAATGATAGTCTTGGGCGGCTAGGTGGCGCAGTGAATAGAGCACTTGCCCTGGAGTCAGGAGTACCCGAGTTCAAATCCAGCCTCAGACACTTAACACAAAAAACTAGCTGTGTGACCTTGGGCAAGTCACTTAACCCCAACTGCCCTCCAAAAAAGCAAAAAAATAAAAAAAAAATAAAAGAATGATAGTCTTACCTGGCCACTTAGTGCCAGATGGGGAGTAATTTATAATAAGTTTAGAAAAGCAGGCTATAAAGGAATTTAAAAACCAGAGAAGTTCATTTGTGATCCTGCAGTTCTACAAGAGAGAACATTGGCATTTATTGAGAAGAGTGACATAATCCAAACTTAATTTTAAAAAAAGCTCTCTTAAGTAGGTATCCTGAGGTTGGATCAGAGTGGAGAGAGACTTGATCCAGCCAGGAACACCCAGTAGGAGGCCGTGGCAGTAATACAAGAGGGGTGTGGTTAGGACCTAAATTAGTATAGTGACTATAAAAATAGAGAAGGTGATAGATGAAAGATATGTGGTGAAAATGAAAATGAGATATTGGTATCAATTTAATACGAGGCATGAGTAAGAATGAAGAATCAGGCATCATACCCTGGTTGTAAACCTGAGTGACTGGAAGAAAGGTGGTGCCCTAGGGAGAAAGCCAGAAATTTTAAGACATGAGCAGGTTTAGTGGAATAGAAAATGAGTTATCTTTTAGACTTGTTGAGTGGAAGATGACTAGAGAATATCTAGTTTGAAAAAGCTGAGAGTTAGAAATACAAGACTTTTGCTTAGGTGTGAAACTGGGGCTAAATATGTAGGTCAAAGAATCATCTGCACAAGAGAGAGAAACAAAACTGTGGATGAGCAAATGAGTTCACCAAGTGGGAGCATAAAGAGGGAAGAGAAGAGGCCCCAGAGCCTTACTTGGATCCACCCATAGTTAGGAGGTGCTATGGAAAAACATTGGCAGGTTTTTATAACACTGATAAAGTTGGCTACTGTGAAGGATGATGCCTCAAAGCAGAGAAAATAAGGGACTCTCTTACTCATGCAAATCTCTGCTTGAATGGCTGCAAAGATCTGAGACCACTGGGCTTATTTTATATATGAGGAAGGACACTGAAGCACGCTTGTATAGACTTGGAAATATCTACTGTTCAGACCTCGTTCTTCCCTTCCTCTAACACCACAATGGCTGAGTATTTTCCATTTATGCTCAGTGATATCTCACATAAGAGAAATAGCTTCCTTAAACTCGTGGTGGAAGAGAAAATCATTCAAAGAGAGAAAGTTGACTTCCCCTTGTTGGTAACTATGTGATGTGTAGTGAAACACATTTTATTATAGTATAGAATCTATACTAATGTAGGAAATTCAAAATTCACTCTACTCACTGAGCACCTCCACTTGACTTCAACTTATCATACTCATCTTTCAATGTTCAGCTCAAGTTTAACTTCTTAAATGAAGAGGTTTAGGAAAAAAAATAAAGTTTTAGTGTTGCCTTTTTAAAAGGAAGGAAACAAACAGCTATTAAACAATTTCTATATACCAGGCACTTTGCTAAGTGCTTTACAAATTTTAGCTTGTTTAATCCTTACAACAGCCTTGTGATACAGGTGCTAATATCCTCATGGTATAGATAAGGAAACTGAGGCAGACTGAGGTTAAGTAACTTTACCAGGGTGCCATAGCTTCCTAAGTGTCTGAATCTGGCTTGCACTCAGATTTTCCTGACACCAAGCCTAACTTTCTATACACTCTGCCACTTAGCTTTCTTGTATATCACAGTCGTTTCTGAATAAATACTCCTTTCCTTTCCTTGAAGTCTTTTTTTTTCCAACCCACAGTGATTTCTGTTCTCTGACTCCCATGGTATTTATTCCCTTTATGACTAATTTAGCCTTTGTCATTTACTGTAGTCCTGCACAATGTTTGGCCCATGTACTGCTTATGGCCTGACCAAGGATTTTAGGGGGACTGGGAAAAATTTAGAGGATGTAAATACAGACCTACACAATATACCATTTGTGGGCCACTGTGTAGGCATGATGTACTGTCTTGCTTTAGTTTCATTTTGGTTTTAGGAGTGAGGGAGAAGAAGACACAGTTTCATTAGTTTTGGAAGCTGCTCGTGAGGAATTCCTTCTACAAATGCAGGTCAACTTCTTCTCCTTAAGTAATCCTCAGAGAGTTCTATGGAATATTTAAAGTTGGAACAGTTTGCTCATGGTCCTGAAGCCAGAATATGTTACAGACAGACTTGAATCTCAGTCTTGAACACTCTAAAGAACAGTTCTGTATCACTTCTACAATCTCTCTGCTTCACAAGTATTTAATATACATAAATATACACATATGTGTAAACACACATATAAATGCACACATAAATATAAATACATTTTTTAATTCTCATATATAATGATATTTCTTTAAGCTTTGTGAATATATATCTTTTGAATTTTCAGTACCTCTTATAATGTCTAAATCAGGACTGGACAAAGAGTATTTAAATACTTGCTGATTCCTTCAGAGTAGTGTCTAGAAATTGCATCTTTTGTACTCAAAGTCACATGCTCTGTTATGCATCTAATAGGTGAAGTTTTAATTTAAATTTAATTGCACTATCAGACATGAGTGAAATCTTTGGAGAAAATTTTTTTTTAAATGGAGGATAGTTCCCCCACTTCCATACTGTTCCATTTAGAGATTTAGAGCTACTTCTATTTATTATTCAATATTATATTTTAATTTGATTGTCTCCATTAACTACTACTGTAGTGTTCACATCATGAGGGTAAAATTATGGTCATTAAAAGTTATGCCAGTAGAATACCAACACTAAAATGTCTCCCTAAGTTGGAAAGACTTCAAGGACAGGCACAGCAACAAATGTGTATTCAAGGACTATACCCAGCCAATTGCAGAAGTATAAGCATAAGACATGATCTCATTTCCTTGTTTTTTGGTTTTGTTTTGTTTTACTGGACAGTGCTGTGAGAATGGTAGATCAGAGGAACTCAAATAATACAATTTGTCTTGTTTTTAGCAAAGCATATGACAGCCTTTTATGATATCCTCATGAACAAAATGTGCTGCTATGGGCTAAACAATTGTAGACTTGGGTAGATTTAGGTCTAGTGGAATCAGTGGATCTGAGGAATAGTTATTATTAGGCCACTGTGACCTTTGTGGGAGGTATCAAGTGAAGTCTCTCACAGATTTGCTCTTTGTCCTGTACTGATTATCCATGACTTGGGTATAAATATCATGTTGGTCAAATTTGCAATTGATAAAGAGTTGGAATGGAGAGCTAATAAATTGGATGATGAAGTAAGGTCTAGGAGAGAAAAGTCTTAATAGGATAGAACAGGTGTAGGGAACCTGCAGCCTCAAGTCACATGTGGCCCTCTAGGTCCGCAAGTGCAGCCTTTGACTGAATCCAAACTTCACAGAAGAAATCCCTTTCATAAAAGGACTTGTTCTGTAAAACTTAGATTAGCTCAAAAGTCTGAATCCAAGAGCTTAGAAAACCACATGTGGCCTCAAGGCAAAAGGTTCCCCACTTGTGGGCTAGAACATTGAGATGACTCAAATAAGATGAAATTTAATTGGCATAGCTGTGAAATTGAATCTTTGGGTTAAAAAAAAAGCTTCAGAAAAACAAAATGGGAGAAGTTAGCAAATAGTAGTATGAAAAATAAAATCTTGACATTTATGTAAAGTGCAAGTTTAATCCTAGGTGGTTGTGTTATAGAAGTGAAAAAATATGCAGTCAGGTTACATCAAAAGATATACAATAATTTGCAGAACCAGGTGTAATAGTAATGTTAGATTCGGATGTGGTCAGACAGCATCTAGAATATTGTATGCAGTTTTAGGTGCCATATTTTTTAAAAAAGGACATTGATAAGCAGGATCTCACATATAATATACAATTAATTGAAGAAACTTAAGATGCTGAGTCTGGAGACTAGGAGACAAGAATTTCTTCATATATTTGAAATGATATCATAAAGGGAGAAATCTTATTTTTCTCAATCCCATACGGAAGAACCAGAAGCATTGGGTCAAAGGTGCAGAAAGGAAGGTTTCATCTTCATTTGAAGATTTTTTTTTCCTAATAACACGAGTAATTCCAAAGTAGGATGGGTAGAATCGGTGGTTTTATGTCATCAACCAATTTATTAAAGCAGGACATCTGAACCTGTGTATAAGTTTTTGATGAATTACATTACTTTCTTGAATATCTTCAAGTAAAAAAAAAACATGGTGACCTAAAAGGGACATTGTAGAAGAGATTCTTAGTCTGTAGAAGACATGAGGTAAAAGGATCAAGGGTTGATGTGGAGAGGTTGGTTGTGAAAAGAAAGACATTATATTCATCCAAAAATTGAATGAAGGAGGATATGGGGGTGAGTGAAGAATGTCTGAATGATGTGAAGTAAGGAGAAGGAGAGAAAGGAAGCTTTCAGTGATGATCCTCATTTTTTCCAGGGAACTGTTGAAGTAATGTCCTTAACAGAGTGGGGACTGATAGTCTGAGGGAGTCCAAGTTTTGCCTTCTGGAATATACTTCTAGACTTATTCACTTAGCTCCTTAGAGACATAGAATTAAAATAAAGTCTTCTGATTCCTTTTCAAATGGAGGAATAATAGACATTCTGCTTAAACTTCTAAAATCGCAAGATTAGAGCTAGTATTGTTTGCTTTGCTTTGAATAAGCTACAAATGACCAAAGGACCTAAACAATATTACTAAAATCCTAGGAGGTGCATTGCCTTTTGATATAAAATATAGTCAAATTTTGGTCATGTAATGGGTAAAACAGAAACAGTAGAGTAGGAAGCAGAAGACTTAGCCTAGTTCTGTTGTGTCCCTAATAATCTGAGTGACTTCAGGTCCTACACCTCCCTGGGCTATCCATTATATGAAGGGGGTAGATTGGTTAATATTCAAAGTCCCTGACAGATTTTTTTTTTACTTTATGAATTCTATAAATAGTCTTGATGGTTATATTGCTAGGTGAATGGGATGGTGTGAGAGAGAGACAGAGACAGAAAGACAGAGAAACACAGAGACGGATGTATTACTCTTTATAGTGAGAAGAGGCAGCCATCCTCTTGTAGTATGGTAGTTTGGCAAGTTGATCTGACAGTAATATTTTGTATGTAGTTGCCTTGAAGACTACTATCAGCCCTTTGTCTCTTGGTAATTAAATGGCTTGCTGGCAGACACAGAGCACCAGTTCAATGCTGGAGTTTATAACCACTTGCAAACAGTTGTCCAGGAAAGCATTTGATTGAATAATGTTTAATTTTCCACAGACGCTATGAGCACAGCATGGTGGAAAAAGCCAATTGAACAATATAAAACCCATGTAGTGCTTGGATGATATTCCTTCTTCAGGGTAATTGCATTGTCTAGTGATGACTTCAGGGTTCTCTGGAGAATAGTGACTCTCAGTGACTAATTGAAAGCTCACTATGTTTATTTACATGTCTTTATTAAGTATTTGGTGCTACCTAATTGTCATAGTCCCCAGCTTTGGAAATGAAAACATGAACAGGTTTGATTATAAGAGACACCATTGAAATAGGTTTGGCTTAGAATTAAAAGATTTACTGTAAAAATAGAACAATGTCTCTTAGCATTTGGGCAAGATTCATATAATATGCCTGCTGTTAGGAATTCTTGATTCCTGATTTAGCTTAGGAATTCCAATCTGAGAACAGGGCCAGAGTAAAGGAAGGGTAAATGGTGTGATCTATGTTGTAATGTAGAATTATCAAAAAGCCCACCATGCTTAAAAATAAAATAAAAATCCCATCTCATTCTGCTTAGAATGCCCCAAATGACTACCTTTTTATTATAGATATTGTAACTCTCAGATGATTCTGTTAAAATACACACACATGGTGACTGAGAAAGGTAGCATGCTACCCTATTAGCACCCATGAAAACTTAAGAGGAATTACTTTAGCAGATTGGCTTATCTTGTAGAGTGTGGCCCTAAGGGAAAGAAATAAGTAAAATTTTATGGAGAGGTTAAAAAATACTCCAACCTTCAATAACTATAACATAAAATTCAAACTTTGCTTAACCTGCAAGACCATTGTAGTATGTATTCAATGTTATTCTCCACTTCTCTCTGCCATGAACAGATCTGCCAAGAAAATCCCACATGGGATCATGAAGAGTTTAAAACAAACAAATAACAACAAACTCTGACTTCTGTCTGATTTCTTCCTTGACTCCTTTGGTTCTTAGTGGTTTCCTTTTCTTTGCAATTTAGCACATTGCTGTAGATTCTCTTATATTTTTGGTACTTTGGCAGATCTGTGATTTCATTAGTGTATCCCCTTCCACCAATGAACATTGCAAATTCTTCACGCTGCCTTATGCAGTAAAAGTTGTGCCCATGCTTTCCATTAATTTTACGTAAAATGAAGGACTTTCTTTTCTCAATAAAAGTAAGGTGTTCCTTTTGGCATCTTCCCAGCCATCTCTATCCTATGCAGTCTCCTTTTGGACCATGATCTCCATCTCTGAAACCTTAAGCATTACCCTTGGAACTTCACAGTTAACTTGCTCAGATCCATGCCTTCACAGGATACTTTCAGGCCATGTCTGTGAAATTACCCCACGTATTTGTTCCTTTCCTTCTCCCTCTGAAATTCCTAGCTGGATTTTATGTATTTTTTCCCATTAAAAGGTAAGCCCCTTGAGGTCAGGGACTGTTTTCACTTGCTTGGATTTATTGCCAACATTTAGCAAAACAACTGGCACACAGAAAATTCTTAATAAATATATATGATCTGTTTCTTGTGCTTTTTGTACCTTTTAAGGTGTTATTAATGTGTATCTGATCAGTTTCATTTTCATTACATAAATATGACCTAAGTCCTTTTCTGTTCATCCATAATCATAAAACATATTATATGGTGCTTTATGCATGATAATCTCATTGAAAAACGTATCAGATCTTGCTTAAGTCTAGCAAGTATTTTTCCACCTTTTAGTCTATTTATAATATTCTCCAGAAACTATAGTGTTTTATAATTTGCATCATGTAGCCTTACAGAATAATATTCATACTTTGGTATGATATAGGTTGTTGCAGTGGCAAGTATTTAGAGAACAATGATTTCCCTAAAACAGCCTGGCTTAATGTCATCCCACTACTCAATTTGAGACCTACCTTGCTATCTACAAGAAGCATTCCAGTCAATCAGTAAACATTTAAGTATTTACTACATGCCAGGCATGGTACAAAGTGCTGAGGATACAAAAAAAGGCAAAAGATCATCTCTACCCTCAAGGAGATTGCAATCTAATGGGGGAGACAACATCAAAACAAATATTTGCAACGCAAGCTATATCCTCTCCTTTCTTATCCTGCTTCTCCTCTCCCCTTACCTGAGGCTGCTATGCCCAAAGGAAGGTACATTTTGATGACTGAAAGCTGCCTCCTTAACTTGGGGTTTACTGGCTAGATTTCTTTCTCCAAGACCAAGCCTTAAACCCAATTCACTCAGGAGCTCATAGAGTGGATAACAATAGGTCCCTGATCTTCTGGCTCAGAGTTAAAGTAATTGTTTCTCTTTTGACCAGCAACCTTTAGGGTCTTCCCCTCCCAGTTTTTTTTAACAAAGGAACCATACCTTGACTCAGTTCTTAAAGAAGCTATTCATTGAATAGGTTTCACCTCACTCTAAGTGAGAACCTGAAAAGACCATAGCTTAAAAGAGCCAGAATCTCTCATTGCATCCTAGGCCATCTCCAGTCATCCTGATCAATATCTGGCCACTGGACCAGATGGCTCTGGCAGAGAAAATGAGGCTGGTGACCTTGAATAGCCCTCCCTCACTCAAATCAAAGTCAATTGAAAGTTGTGTCATCATCTCTCTGATGTCATGGTCCTCTTTGAGAACAAAGGACAAACACAAGGAGGTAAGTAACAGGGAATACTTGGGGAATGTTTCCTACAGAATGTGGGATTTTTGTTGGGAGTTCAAGGAGATCAGTAGTTGGAGTGAAAGGGAGAGAGCATTCAGGCTACTGGACACAGCCAGAGAAAATACCTGGAGCTAAAAAATGGAGTGTCTTGTTGGTGGAACAGACAGAAGGCCACTATCACAGGATTGAAGAGTACAGTAGTGTAAGAAGACTGGCAAGGCATCCATGGAGCTTTGAGTACTAAACAAAATGTTTTGTATTTGATCCCAGAGACAATAGGAAGCCAGTAGGGTTTATTGAGTAGGAGGGTGACAATGACTACCTTAGGAAAATCATGTTAGTGACTGATTGGAAGATGGGTTGGAATTAGGAGAGATTTAAAGCCAACAGACCTACTAGCAAGCTACTGCAGTAATCCTGGTATCAAGTGATGAAGGCATATATTAAATTGGTGGCAGTGTCATAG
>JAQQSW010020143.1:0-10909 GCA_028646575.1 Pseudocheirus occidentalis
TATGTGTGATGACCGATTTTGAAAAACTGGATGCTTCTCAGCATCACACAGTTAAAAGACAACTATACAAGTCTCAGGATGGAAGGAGATGTCTACATTCAGAGAAAGATCCAGAAAGATCAGAGTTTAAAATGACACTGGAGCAATACATGCTATCATTCTTTTTGATGTTTGGGTTTTTTTCTCTTTTTTCGTTTTTCACTCTATTTGGTATAACACCTATACAACCAAACTATTGTACAATGTGAAGGAGTTTGCAGATCCCATACATGATTGTATGCCACTATGGCTTGAGAAGATAGTGGCAAAATTCATTTGGAAGAACAAAACAGTCAAGAATATCAAGGGAATTAATGAAAAGAAATGCTAGCCATACCAGATTTTAATAAGTATTATAAGGCAGCAGTCAAAAAAATGACTTGGTACTGGCTGAGGAACAGAGTAGTGAATTGATGGAATAGACTGGGTACATGAGACTCAGCAGTCAATGACTATAATTACTGTTTGATAAACACAACGATCCAAATTTTGGGCATAAGAATTTACTATTTGACAAAACCTGTTAGGAAAACTGGAATATAGTATGGCAGAAACTGAGCATAGACAAATATAAATTCAAAATGGGCGCACTATCTAGGTGTAAAGGCTGATAATGTAATCAATCTGGGAAAATAAGCAATAGTTTACCTGTGAGGTTTATGGAGAAGGGAAGATTTTATGACCAAGCAAGAGCTAGAGAGCAATCTAAAATGCAAAATGGATAATTTTAATTACATTAAATTGAACAGTTTCTGTTCAAATAAAGTCAATGCAATAAAGATTCTGAGGGAAGTGGAAAACTGGGAAAGAAATTTTACAACTAGTGATAAGGGCCTCATATCTAAATTAAGCAGAGAATTGAGTTAAATCTACAAAAATGCAAGTCATTCCCCAAGTGAGGAATGGTCATATGATATGAACAGGCAGTTTTCAGAGGATGAAATTAAAGGGGTCTATAAACATATGAAAAAAATGCTCAAAATCACTATTAGTTAGAGAAATGCAATTCAAAACAACTCTGAGGTACCACATCTCACTGGTCAGATCGCCTAAGATGAGAAAGCAGGAAAATGATAAATTCTGGAGAGGATGTGGAAAAATTGCAACACTATTGCATTATTGGTGTAGTTGTGAACTAATCTAACCATTCTGGAGAATAATCTTGTACTATACCCAAAGTGGTATAAATAAGTGCATACCCTTTGTCCCAGCAATACCACTTTTAGGGTTGCATCCCAGAGCGATCATAGAAGTGGAAGGAGGACCCATATGTACAAAAATATTTATAGCAGCTCTTTTTTTTGGTGTCAAAGAACTGGGAATCAAAAGATTGGTCATCAATTGGGGAATGGCCAAACACGTTGGGGTATATGAATATAATGGAATACTATTGTGATTTAAGAAATGATGAGAAGAGCAGACAGACTTCATAATAACCTGAAGAGACTTATATAAACTGATGTTGAGTGAGAAGAGCAGAACCAGGAGAATTTTGTACACAATTACAGACACAACATATTTGGGATGACTAAACTTGATAGACTGGACTCCTCTCATCAGTGTAAGGTTATAAGACAACTCCAAAAGGCTCACTATGGAAAGAGAAGTCCACTTCCAGAGAAAGATTTATGGAGTTTGAATGCAGATTGAAGCAAACGACTTGCTCTCTTTCTTTTTCTTATTTTGTTTTGCTTCCTCTTTCCCATTGTTCATTCCTTTGGTTATATTCCTTCTTTACAACCTGACTAGTGTTTAATGTCAAGGTAATTGTAGATCCTATATTTGACTGTATGCTGCCGTTGGGGGGGAGGAGAAGGGAAAAGGGGGGAGAAGAAAATTTGAAACTCAAAGGATTGTGGAACTGAATGTTGTAAACTAAAAGTAGATAAACAAATTAAAAAGTACATATAAGCATGCTGAGGAATAGGAAAATTTGCATGTGTTTACAGATAATATGGGAAATATCCCATTTTTTGGATTCTAGAGATCAATCATGAATTGAAATGTTCAAGTAAGTGTTAATTCTTTTCATAACCCAAATCGTCTCATGCTTGTAATACTGAATTAGTCCTCACTAAAGTATAAGTAGTGCCTAATCATAGGTAGTGACAAAGAAGGCAATCAGATGTCAGTGTACTGTACTCTTGATAAAAGTCAACATTTTGATTCAGTCTTGTGCTTTGCCTGTAGGCATACAAGTGATTCAATGCATATAAGGAATATGGAGGGTTAGTTCCAAAGTAATTGTTTCTGTTTTAAAAGATAAAAAGCCAGCTGCTCTTTCACTGGGTGGTTTTCTAGCAGTTGGTATTAGAGAACCACTCTGTTCATTAGTGGTTCCAATTTCATGGCATGTACTGCAGTCTCCTGGGATGTTACCTCAGCTCTCATGATAATGTTACTCAGAGTTCTTACTTTCTCACATTCCCAGTGAATTTCACCTATAAAAATATAGAAATAAATATGGAGCCATCTCAAAAATACCTTGCTATCTATCATAAATCCATGAATAAAATAAAATAAATACCACCTATGAAATGATAAAATTTCTTTCTAGGTCTATATCTCTGTATGATTTTTGTTCCCAATATATTATAAAAATGAAGATATTAAGGTTTGTAGTACATTGAATCTTTACAATACTAAACTTTGCCTCCAATAAGTTCTTAACTCAATGAGTCATCATTGTAGAGAAATGACAAATTATTTTGTAAAAATTTGATATCTTACAATTGACCATCAAACAATGACAGTATTTTGAACCTTAAACTTAACAAGATAGAGTGCAAGTCATCGGGAAATCTTCAAATTACTTACAAAAGAATATCTGTACCCCTAAATACAAGAGCTTTATGACACTTTCTGCATTTATTTGAACATAATTACACAGTAATGTAACAGTACTCTTCACTCATCTCATTGCCATATTCCATGTACTACAAACGTCTAAACAAGTAGAACTTCTTGAGCAGATACTCTAGATGAGAGGTTTGCAAATTGTGGTTTCTGGACCAAATATAGTCCACCACCTTGTTTTGTAATGTCTACAAAGTGTAAAAGAAGAAAAAAATAGATTGCTAGCCATTAAAAAAAATAAGTGGCTGACTAGATTTGACATATGGACTACAGTTTGTCAACTTCTTCCTTAGATTACTTAATCATTGAGCTTAGCTCCTAACAAATGTTTAATAAATGTTTTCATTCATTCATGAGTATACTGCAACTGCTTTATGACAAGGTACTTCAATAAAAATTCAGATGCTGCTATAAAAAGAATTATAATTGTGTTCAATATGAATATGTTATTGCAAATGGAGGATATGTTGTATATTATTTTTTAATTATGTAGAAGTCATAATATTGATTGGATGAGTATCTCAATAAATCTATTTGTTTTGATTTCTCTGCAGTTTTGTTTTCCCCTCTTTCCATCTGGATCAGCATTCACCAGAGCAGATCTCTACAAACTATTCTTTCTCTCCTTTGGAAAAATTAATCTGCTTAGCTGTGGATATGCAAAAGGGATGATTTTTTTGATTGATGAATCACTACAAACTTATCTACTCATTACAGTAGTATATAAAGTGATTAGAGAAATAAATATAATTAAATTTATTGGCATACATATTTATCAAATGTTTTAACCTCTCATGTATAAAAAATCATTGAAATATATCCTCTTATTGCAACAATAATTTGTTTTGTACAACTTAACATCAAATTGATTATTTTTGGTTTTTTTTTTTTGGCTTTTTTGGAGGGCAGTTGGGGTTAAGTGACTTGCCCAAGGTCACACGGCTAGTTTTTTTTTGTGTTAAGTGTCTGAGGCCAGATTTGAACTCAGGTACTCCTGACTCCAGGGCCGGTGCTCTATTCACTGCGCCACCTAGCCGCCCCTAAATTGATTATTTTTAATAATATTATTTGATTTTTTCATCAATAAACCACACCTTTATCACGCTGGATACTGAATATACTTTTTATGAATGATCTAATTCATAAAGCTTTGCCATGAAAAATAGTTCAAAGATTTTCAATGGTTTTTAACTCGGGTAGTTTCCAAACTATTTAAATGTGTTTATCTTCATCTGTTAGATACATTCCTTGGACATATGGCATGTATGTATATATGTGTGTCTGTATATGGGCATTTATATACACTTATTCATTTCTCTGTTTTTCTGTGTAATACTAATAATTCCATCAATGGGAGCAAGGTTTCTAGTCCCTCTAGAGTTTAAAAAAAAGAAGAGGAAAAGGAATAAGTGAGGAAAGAAGAGAAAAAAAAGTCCCTGAAAACATATTTTTGGATTGAGATTTTACAGTTTAAAGAAGATACCCAGATCTTACATGCTTACTAGCATAACTTTCATTGATTTTAATCAGAACTTGAATTAAAAATAGTTTCATCAGTAGAGATGACCTTTTCCCAAGTTCTCATTACTCCAGTTTTGATATTGTCTTACCCCTGTTAATTTTGGTAAGCATCTGTTTTATGTTTGTAGTCTCACTATCTTTTAAATTTCAAAAAATCTATGCTGAACCACAGAGGAAGAAATCAAAGAAAAATAACAAACAAAAAAATTTTCAGGTATCTCTGAAGGAATTTCTTTTCTGACTATGATCCAAGGAAAATTGCCACAGTAGTTTGTTATTTCCTAACTGGGTTTTTTGTTTAAGACTAGTACTTCATTAGGACTTCAGAGTGCCTTACCCTATTTCACAGGGAAATTGAATGGCCCTCAAAAGCCTTGGTTTTCCCCAAACAGTTGCTGCTATGGAAACATATCTATCCATTACTAACACAACTTTCATATATCCCCAACTTTCTTATTCTTTCTTGGAGTAATATCTCTTCTTAAAATCATGTAACTGAAAATGTATTGATAAAAATCATGTGTATCCAGAGGGAAATCAAGCACTCCAGGGACAAAAAAACTAATTGAAGGTTGGAGGACCCACATTAAGATGGCTTAATTTGGTCAAGGTCTGATATTCTGAGTCAGCCTATAGACAATAGAAACACAAATGCTTGACTATTGTCACAAAATTAAACCATATGAATATCATAGTTTTTCCCAAGGATTTCTTACATAACTGTCTCTGGTACCAGTCCCTAACCATATATTATATCATCTTGCCTCATGATCTGATATTGCATTACGAGAACTCTTGCAGTATTTGTTTTTTACCTCTTTCTCTGGAAAAAGAAATCAAATCAATAATCATACCATAGCTTCTAGAAAAGACATGATTGTCCTAATTGTCCTGAGGTTCTACTCACCATGATTCCTATCCACTCCTCTTCCTCCAAGTAGTTTTGGCAAGTCTTACCAAACAGAAAATACTTTTACTACAAGAACAGAGATACAATATGCAGTTGACCTCTTATTTGTGTATATATGTGAAAATAGCTTCACTTCTAACAATGATTGCCATAACATGTAGATAGAACTTTAAACTTTTCATACATTGTCTGATTTGATTCTCTTAACAATAAAAATATGTAGTATTAATTTTATTATCCTCATTCTATGTATTCAAAAATTGGGAGTCATATATTCTGGAAATTCATTGGCCCAATAGAAGAGACCTGGAGTTGAAATAAGGAAGAATTGAGTTCAAATTTTGCCTTAGATACTCCATAGCTGTAAGACCCTGGAAAAACCACTTAATCTATGTTTTTCTCATTTTCTTCCTCTGGATAATGGAGTTAACACTAGTATTTTCCAGTGCTGTGAAGATAAAATGAAACAAAATTTTAGATTGCTTTGCAAACCTCATAATGTTACACAAATTTTAGATAAAAAAATTAGGAAGTTATTCATCCTTCTTTCTCAAAGAGCACCATTGACTTTATTCAGGTGATACTTAGATTTGTGAATGAATTAGATTTGAGTGAGGCAGAGCGGGGGAAAACTGTCATCCTCATTCTCTCCTTCAGAGTCATTTAAGTCTGGTGACAAAAGTCAAGGTGACTTGCAGTGCTCTGGGATGCAATGGATGATTTTGGTCTTTTTAAAATAAGGTATTTCCCAGGCCTCAGTTTATCTAAAGTAGCAGTTCTCAACCTGTGTGTTAAGTTCAATTTGTAACAATGAAAATACAACCTGCATATCAGATATTTACATTATGATTCATAAAGTAGCAAATCACAGTTATGAAGTAGCAATGAGAATAATTTTATGTTGTGGGTCACCACAACATGAGGAACTGTATTAAAGGATCATGGCATTAGGAAGGTTGAGAAGCACTGATCTAAAGCAATGCCCATACATTGAATATCATCAAATGAATGTATTTTAGTAAATGGCATAAGGTGTAAGAGTAAAGCATTCCTGGAAGAAAGTACCTCAAAGATCTATATTTAGGACTATCTTACTCATTTTGCTAGATTATTTTTTCCCCTACTGGCTATTTAAGTTACTTCTGAAGACTGGAAACATAATATTGCCTTTCTCTCCCTCCTAAATATGGGCAGGATGTAAGTTGGGTATAAGTGATCTCTGGAAAGAGGAAGGAAATGATATAATTTTCTTCTTTCTTTAGCCTAATTCAGTTCAGTAATGGTTCAAAATGCACTGGTCATAAATGAATGACCAAATTTTCTATTTTTGCTTCTGTTCTTTTACTATGTGACTCCATTTTCATGTCCTTAGTTTTACAAATCCATAAAAATAAAGGAATTAGAGGGAATTACTTCTAAAATTCATATTAGTTCTAATACAATGAGAAGTGGAAAATGTAATCTATAAATGGATATGTTTATAGCTTATATATTAAGGCAGCTAGGTAATACAGTAAATAGAGATTGGACTCTGGAGTCAGGAAGACCTGAGTTCAAATGTGGCTTCACATACTTACTAACAGTGTGACCCTGGGAAAGTCATTTAATCCTCTGTTTCCTCATTTGCTAAATGAGATTGAGGGGGGACTAAGGAGTAAATCGTTCCAGTATCGTTGCCAAGAAAACCCCAAATGGGATCATTGAGAGTCAGAGAGGACTGAAATAATTGAACAATAAAAGCATTTATATTTTTTGTTGTGAAATCAAATTGTCTTTGGGTTAAGTCTAAGACTTATTTATCACAGATAAAGTGTACTTTTCTTCACCCTATCGTTTATTCAGAGCAATATAACAATCTGAGTTAATTGACTTAATAGTAAAGAGTGGTTTCTTATTTATTTTTACATCAAGGGAAAGACAGGATTGGATTTATTTTCATTTACTTTTGAATCCTTGTTTTTATTCCACTTTTTGGAAGGAAAAGTCTCTTCCAATGTAGATGTTGTTACAGGGTAAAAAAAGGGTACGAAAGCAGCGGTTGTCACCATCAGCAACTCAATGTTGACAAGAAAACTTTTGATGCCAAAATGGCTAGGGAACAAAAATGCTGAGAAATAAAGATGCCAATATTATTGTCTCAGAGAGGTTAGGTGACATAATACCTTAAGCAATAGGCACTGTTAGAGGTGAAATTGAAACCATTGTCCTTTTTCTTATGCAAAACTTCTTAAAAGCAAAGCTTATTAGTTCTTTGAGTTATTAAGAGATCATTGTATATATGGAATTTTAGAGATAATTGGACCTAATCCTCTACTATATATACAAAGAAGTTGAGCATCAAAATAATTAATTGACTTATCCAAGGTCTCCTAGTTGGTTAATAAATGACAGAGAAGGAATTATAACCTTGAATCCAAAAACAATATACTTTCTACTTCATCCTATTGACTATAAGTAAGAAAAAAAATGTAGTGAAAGTTATCTATCTATCTATCTATCTATCTATCTATCTATCTATCTATCTATATCTATATTTAGTTAATGAAATGTTTTCTTTTATTTTTCTTGAGTGGTGAGGTTTTTAACGTTGTAGTTTATCTTGAATTTGTTGAGTCGTAGCATTTTAACTGACAATTGAAATATGAGTGTTTAAGGGGAAAAAAACGCATCATTGTTCCTATCCATGCCTTTAATGCTTCTACCTTAGTTACCCAAATTTATTTAAAACAGACTTGATTTTAAAATAAATATAGTTAATGATGGCACAGAATGCTTCTACCTTAGTTACCCAAATTTATTTAAAACAGACTTGATTTTAAAATGAATGTAGTTAATGATGGCACAGAAATTATGCCTAGCACAAAATAATACTACATCATATTTTAAAGCTTTTTGTAGCCTTCAAGTTTTCCCAAGACTGTGAGAGGAAAATAGTTATTATTTGCAGCATTTTACTTGGCAAAATTGGCATTAATGGTTATTGCTTGCCTATGATTCGAACAGTTTAATTAATTTCAATTCTACTTTAGTACATGCACATTAACTTATACATAATAGATAGTCTAAAACATAATAGTCTACATATTATATTTTCAGAGTCATATAAAGAGTAAACAATTAAAATCCTTTGGTAATGGGTGATCGAGTTATTTGATGAGTTGTGAAGTATTATTGGGAATACTTAAGACCTGAAATGCAGGAAAGACAATTGGGTAGCTGCGGTGAATAACAATGGCCTGAGTGTATTCAGTTGGTAGCAAATTGATCAAAACCAGAATTGAGGAACTATTTACACACAATCAGTGAAAGTCAGCTTGAACAATTCAGCCACATAAGGCCACTAACTTTTACAGGCATTTCAGACAGTAAGGCACTCAATAAACTTTTATTGAACACTTACTATGTTCTAAATTCTGGAGATGTTAAAAAAAGATAAAATACAGTCCAAATAGCTATTCCAGATATGCCCCTTAGGAAGGTTTAAGATTGATAGGGACCTTTGAGTTTATCTGGTAAAACTCTAGCTTATTTTTGATGATGATGAGAAAATAGATCCAGAGTGATTGTGACTCACCTAAGAGTATTTAGTTAATAAGTGGCAGATAAAAGATTAGTCCTATGAGGACAAATCCATCTATCTTTCCATTATACCAAATGACCTTCCACAATGTCCTTGTGGGACTGTTATTGTGTTTTATATGTCTTCACATTTTGTGCTTTTTTTCTGATTCTTCCCTTGAATATTCATATGTTTTTTGAACATCATTTGTAGGATTGACTAAGATCCAGAATGAACTTTCCACAAAGAGACTTGATGCCTTGTAAAGAATACACTAATAAATGCCGTAGAAAGTCATTTCCATATAGATAAAAATTCTTATTAGACAATGGAAAGTAATAGAGAAAAATCTAAACTTTGCCTTTGGGAGGTCAATGAATCCAATCTCATAAAATATCTATTACAGACATGGTCGAGAACAAGATAATGCCATGGATGGGTCAAGGCTCTGAATCGCTGGGATTTTATTATATTCTTTGAAATGGTGCCTATTCTGCTGTACCATCATGTCACTTAAAATCAGATAGCAGTGATACTACTGGCAATACTACTTACCAATGTTAGCCTACAGGGAGATAGAAAGATATTTAACATAGCAAATTCTCACTTGTGGCTTCTCTACTCACCTGTACTTAGCTGAGCCTGAGGCTCTAAAATAGAGTGGCAATACTAAATAGAGGGTGTTAAAATAAACCTTTTTATATATGCTGGTCATAGAAACATTCTTTTTCATCTTTTAACTTATCTAATGCATGTGTTACTTTGCTATAAATGCATTTGATCAATAAGGTGAAATATAAAAATGTATCTAAACCCCAAACAAATAAGCAAATAAACAGGTTAAAGAAATGACAATGCATCCCAGGTTTTAATTACTTAGAGCTTTCTTGGATTTATTTTAGGCAATAAAATTTTTAGAACTTCCCTAATGTATGACTGTAGTTGAATCTTAATTGAATGACTGATCTGATAAATGTGAAAATTTCTACTTTTCATAAAGTCATTTATCACTAAAATACAAGACTGAGTTCCCAACAGTGTACAAAAACATCCTTGAAATTCAATTGTTCTTTGACAAATGTCACTACTATTTTTTTTCTTTTATTTTCTTGTTTATGTCACTTATTTCCACAAGATTTTGAGTTACAAATTTTCTCTCTGTCTTTCCCCTACCCCCAACCCCAAAACAGAGATCCCAGTCTAAAGCCCCTCCCCTGATCTGCTCTCTTTTATGCCCTCCTCCAATGCCCCTCTAACTTTCTAGTAGGGCAGGGAGGGTCTCCCTACCCCATTCCCTGTATATCTTAATTCCAAGTTGCAGGTATTGTTGAGCTTTAAATTCTGGATTCTTTTGGTTCTTCCCTTCTCACCCACCCCACTGTAAGGACAAACAATTCAATACAGGCTGTGCATGTGTAATTACACAGCACATCTCCACAGTGGACATACAGTGAGAGGTTGATTATATGTCCCTCCTTCCTATCCCACCAGCCTTGTTATGTTCTCTACCCAGTCCCTGTCCCTTTAATGAAGTGTGTGCTTCCAGCAACCCTCCCCCAGACACTGCTCTCCCATCTGTCATCCTACCTCTCATCACCATGCCCTCTACTCTCTTGTGTGGCATGATACCCAGTTTAGAGTTTATGTACTTCCCTCACAAAGCCAAATTTAATGAGAGTAGATGAAAGTAAAGTTGTAACAGTTATTCTTTGCCTCTTCTATATGGGTTGATGAACCCCATTTTGTCTTTCTCAGTCTCTTCTCATTCTAGTCCTCTCCCACCTCAGAATTTCACCTTTTAAAGTATTATCCCTTTGTATTTAATTGATCCTGTACCCACTATGTACACATATACACACATGCTCAGATATGTATTCATATACATATATTCCCTTCTATATAGGCATATATATATATATATATATATATATATATATATATATACACATTTATATTCCCTTCACCTAGCCTCAGACAAAAAATGTTTCATAAGTTACTATTATCGTTTTTCCATATTGGCATAT